>OZ025293.1:130767239-130805239 GCA_964019185.1 Maratus speculifer
AATTTTAGTAACCACATGATTTCAGAAGCAATAGTAAATCCAGCAATCATTCCAGTGGCAATAACATCTATTATCAATAATATCTATTCACGCAATGCTCATTCTACAAACTTAATAATGAAAATAGCCACAGAAGCATTTTCTGTTGTGTATAGATCATATATAAGAGACAGTTTTATAAAAATCGAATTGAATTACAAAATCTCATGCCGATTTTCTGTACCAAACGTCATTATCGCCAATTGTAATGTTAATGATTTTTCTTGATTTAATAATAAAGAAGCTGTCAAATAAGAAACTAAAGTTTTAATCTTGTAATCAAATTAATATCCTCTCATTGTAATAATGTTAAAAATTTTAAAATTCATATTTTATTTTACAAAAAAACATTGATTTTTTACCGTAAAAATGTTTAAATACATAAATTTGACACACACTGCGGCAGATTTAAATTGTGAAATTATTTTTCTCATACTCATTATATAATCTAACATCTTTTACGCATAGGTAGATTTTGGATAATTTTTTAAACTATTATTTTGAATCAAAAATCATCTAGCCAAAATTAGGGGTTTTTTTTCGAAATTCAACCTCATTATGGCAATAGTAAAATTTAAAATTAATTTTTTTAATTATTTTTAATATGACTGAACTTGTAGTTTTTCATAAAGGAAGCATAAATTTATTTCTGAAAAAAGAAAAAATTGCCGATATCACTGGTAATCTTAATCTTTTTATCAAGTATATTTATGCATTAACCATACTTTTTTGGTTAAGGCCCCTGTCCTCGCTCAAGGAAACGCTCGCGAGCTAATGCTATTCCTATGGGGAAGCATTTTTTTAATAACTCTTTCGCATTCTGACATTTTTTAATAATTTTTTTGCATTGGATAGCTGAGGTGCATGCCGACAGCGCACCTTTTTTACTTTTTCTATTTTGGTTGCAGATTTTTAAAAAAAAAACACTTTCAGTTTCGAAACCAGTTTTGAAAGTGAAACTAACTTTGTAAAAAATATCTGCAACTAAAATCAAAAAAGTAAAAGAGGTGCGCTGTGGGCATGCACCTCAGCTATCCAATGCAAAAAAATTATTCAAAAATGTCAGAATGCGAAAGAGTTATTAGAAAAATGCTTCCCCATAGGAATAGCATTAGCTCGCTAGCGCTTCCTCGAGCGAGGACAGGGGCCTTAAGACTGGCTAAATTTGAAACAAAATTTCCTTACTTTATTATTTTGATGCGAATTAATAAGGTCCATTTATGTGAAAGTTTCACTGAATAATTCAAAGAAAATGCTTTTCATCTTTATTATGCTTATTATTTAATAGATCTTTTAGTTTAGCTTTTACTTATTGCAAACATTTTTTTATAATTTTGATTGCATTACTACATTCAAATAAACAACTTCTGGTCCTAAGATGTGCAGATTTGAAGGAGTCTATTGTATTTGCACTAACAAACTGCATATATCTTGTGGGTATTTCCATGAGAATATGTCGTGTAAGTCACATACTACGATCTTGGATACGAGCATTTGGGTTTTTCTCTGCAATAGTGCATAAAGTGCTTCCCAGCCATATAAATGCTCTAAATTTCATTTTATTTTTATTTATTTATACTTTTATTAGAAGGTCTAAAGTTTGTTTATTAGGGGCAGGGCAAAAAATTTAAAAATAAACAAAATTTAATATTTAAAAATGTAAGATATATCATGCAAATATCATTCCCTCACCTCTCCCTACCCATACTTTACTGCCTGATTTTTTCCATTCAGAAGTAAAAATAATTAAAAACACCCTAAGCAAAATAAAGTTCTTAATTGGTACCTTACAAAAAATAATAAAAATATTATTTTTTACTATAATTATGTAGTCTGCTCAATCAATTATGGTCTCCCCATGTTAGACCATCATTCCCTCACACCTTGCTATTATCGCAAATACCTATCACTAAAGATGAGCAGCAGTCTAGCATTCTTCACAGAGAGGAAGCTAATTTGAATACTTGTCAGTCCAGCAACATAAATTGGTGGTATAAGTTTTTGTTAATTTTCTAGAAATTTTTTTCAATCAGAAAATCGGGGGTATTTTTATTAGCAGTCATTCCCTCTCACAGAATGCTAAATTTTTAGCAATTTTCAAAATTTTAAATTTTATCATACATTATATACAGTAGACTCCCTCAAATCCGCACAGCTTGGGACCAGAGGTTGTGCGGATTTTAGAATTTTGCGGATTTCTGGTCATTGCTTTGTTTACGTTTTTTAAACAGTAATTTGAGTGCAATTAATAGTGCATTCAGGACTATAATGAATACTTACAACATAATAAAATGTTAAAATAAGTAATAAATTAAAATAATAAAAATTTAGATAATTTTCAAAATGATTAAAATATTAAAAGCAAAGATCAAGTTAATGATCAATAGTGTATGATTAAATATTCATTATAAAAATTAAATATATTTTTCCAAAATTATTCAACAAAACTTGCCTCATAAAAGTACATTACTAATTCACATCAAAATCATAAAATAAGGATTTTTTTTTTTAAGTTTAGCCAGGCTTAGTAACCAAAAAATCTTAAATGCATAAATATATTTGGTAAGAAAATTGTGATTACCAGTGATATCAGCAATATCGTGATTTTTTTTTTTTTAATTCTTCTTCCTTAATGGGAAAAAAAAAAAAAAAAAAAAAAAACATGAATAGAGTATCATTGAGAAAATTAAAAAATATATGGAATTGATACAAAATTTAAAAAATCACATTTTGTCCAAATATCCAATCTGAAAGTTTCATTGTTTACATCCATAAAGTATGTGCGGATTTTAGAGAGTTGCGGATTTCTGGTTTGCGGATTTGGGGGAGTCTACTGTATTATGTGTTCTTCTTTAAGGAATCAGTTTGGTTTTTTCCATAATTTTGCATTTTTCATGACAATTAGTAAAAACATCTTAATTTCATCATTCCCTCACATTTATTGTTATGAGTTAATATTAAAGTGAATGAGGAATATGTACTTTTGTTTAAAATTTTATAATGATTTCTGCTGCTATTAAAATCTTCAACAATTGACCAATTACTAGCAATTTATTCATTTTTTATGAAAATTTACCTATGTAACATTCAAGTCAGACTGCTTGGTCAAATTTGCAGTATTGTAGAGAATAACCCATTTTAGAACGGAAAAATGTTATTTATTTTATCAGAGATATTTCATTAATTGAATAAGGTCATGCAAACCTTTCGAAAATAATGGTGGCCAACATTTTAGCAGTTACTAAAAATGTGACTTACACGACAAGTGCTCGTAAAAATACCCTTGCATATTTTTATCTTTCAGTATTTCAGTCTTGTTATTTGTACAGTAGATTCCCCCAAATGTGCACAGCATGGAGCCAGAGGTTGTGCGGATTTTAGAATTTTGTTCATTTCTAGTTGTTGCTTTGTTTACATTTTTTTTTAAATAATGAAAATGATAATAATGTAATTGAAATTATAATAAATAGTTACAATATATTAAAATAAGTAATAAAATAATAAAAATTTAGACAATTTTTAAAACGATCATAATATTAAAAGCTAAGGTCAAGTTAATATTCATTATAAAGATGAAATACATTTTTCTTAAATTATTAAGCAAAACTTGCCTCAAAAAGATACATTACTAATTCACATAAAAATAATAAAATAAGGAAGTTTTAATTCAGGTTTAGCAAGATTTAATATCCAAAAAAGCTTGATTAATACATAAATATATTTGGTAAGATGATTGAAAAAAAATGGTATCATTTGGTAAAAATGATAGCAGCAATTTCTTGAATTTTTTCAGAAATAAATTTATTCCACGAAAAAACAAATTCAGTATAATATTAACATGAATTAAAAATTAAAATATATATGGAATAGATAAACTAAAAAAGTCAAATTTTGCCCAATATCTGAATTGAATGTTTCATTGCAGGATTGTTAAATACCCGGGTTTTTTGAGAAAAAACCCAGCCCACTGTGTTTTTTCAGGGTTTTTATCAGAGTTTTTTGGGTTTTTTTTCAGGTTTTGGGGGGTTATGGGAGGTGGTTCAGAATGCTTGAAAAAAAAAATGTACTTATTACTAAATTTAAAGTATCTAATTGATTACAAATATATATAAATCAATGGCAGTAATCAAGATTATGCTTTGCTTTTAGATAAATTGATTATTAGTAATAATTTATAAAGTATTTTTTATTACTAAATAATAGAATAAGCCAAGTAATTCTACATGTCTGCATAATTAAGTTAGGATTCTATCTAAGCATATATGGTATTTTATTATGAGTTTCTATTGTATAACATAGAACGGATTACACATCAAAGTATTTTTTTAATGGGAAAAAAATTGTTTGTGCTACTTTTACACATGCTACAGAGATTAACTAACAATTATTTCTTTTAAAAAATTGTGATGGTATAATTAGGACATTTCTTTTCTTTGGGCTGGGAGGTGATGGTTATAAACTTTGAGTGGTGTACTGATACTAAGAAATATATTACAATATATTATATGTGTAGTATAAATACATTATATATGTAATTCAAAGTTGAAATTTTGAAAAAACCCACTTGGATTTTTTCCTGGGTTTTTTGGGCTGGGGGTCATTCCATATGAATTCAACCAATGGGTGTTGCATCATAGTCACAGATATTTTTTTTTAATTTTATCATAGATAGACATAGTAGTGAAACCCTCAAATCTGAAATTTAAAAGTAATTTTCACAATATTGGCCGAGATATGGCCATTTGAAAACTGGCCATTTTTACGAAATGGCGGCCATCTTGGAATTGTATCACTGTCTAAATATGGCCATAACTTGACAACTAATGGCTCAAATTTTATATATCTGGTACCAATTTGAAGCTATTTGTACAAAGAATGAATATTTCACATCAAAACAATAATAAATTTTCATTTTTTTACTTTTTATTATGTGCAAAGTGAAAATTTCACCGCAAAAAAGGGCAGATTGTAATGGCTCATAAAAAAAAATGAATCATCATAAATTTTTCTGAAACTTGGTAGAAACGTTGCTCCATCTGTGTGCTTTAAATAAAAAAAAAAATTGGAAAGGTAAAATTTGTTGTTTTAAAATAAATGGCTTTTTACACATAAGGTGTCATTAACCAAATAATGATATTTTTAGAATCTGTAAGCATTCCTGATTCAAAAAATAATGGTTAAAATAAAATTTTCTAACATCTAAATTAATGTAAAAGTATAATCAAAACCTCATTTGTACTAATTTTGTAGAAATCTGCCCCCAGCCCCCCTCCCCCCACCCCCCCAAAGAAAATTAGACAATTCAAAAAATTTTACACTGAAAAAGATAAAAAAATAATTAAGGAATATAATGTATAATTATAAAATACCTATAAATGCAATGCATATGTATATGATAATTTACTTCACATATAGGGGCGAGTGGGGTGGAATGGGACAGTAGGTTTTTCTCTTTAAGTATCATTCTAAATATTTCATCAATCACACATTAGGTGAAGTAATGGTACCCCAATCTTCAGTTGAAAAAAGTAGCTGATTTACATAAGCTTGCAATTATATAAAAAAAAAGATTATTTCAAAAATGAAAAGTAAATTTAGTTCATATACTTTTTACACTTTCTGTATAATGATTTGATTATGCATAGATGTAACAGTTTCTCTATATATGGAACATTATACTGTAAAATTAGAGAGGTAAAATTTGTTGTTTTAAAAATGGTTTTCTACATATAAGATGTCATTGACCCAAATAATGATTATTTTAAAATCTGTAAGTATTCTTAATTTAAGAAATATTGGTTAAAATGAAATTTTCTAGTATCTAAATTAAAGTATTGTGTTTATATTATATAATTCAATAAAGAAATATCAATTTGCAGTTATTTACACTAAATATTTATTTTTACAGTACTTTTTATTTCATTTCATTCAAAATTTTTGTAACTTTTGTCTGCAAATAACCAAGTTTCCTCTTTGAGCTACGCCTATTCATTTTTATTGGCGATAACTCTAACATTTCACAGCTTTTGTTTAATTGTTCCATTACTACTGTGGGTTCACTAAATTCTGGATCAGAGATGCTTTTCATGTCAACAATAGAAATCATCTTATTTATTGATGAATAGCAGGAAGTACATAATTTTTTTCCTGGAATGAGGATGTCTGGATTTGTCACAGACATATCTAAAGAAATTGTTTTCAGTGATTTTGCTCTGTTACTATTTGGATGTTTATTAAATGGATCACAACACTGTCTCTGATTTAAACTATAAAATTTTAGAAATTTATCCTTGTGAACCTTGCATATATTCGCATGCAAAAAACTTTTTTTCATCTGGGATTATATAATGTAACCTTTTTTTTAATAAATGTAAATCCCGTGGGGATAATTGAAGAACAGAAATAACATCAGTACTCAGAGAAACATTGAGTTTTTTACATACAAAACACTCCATCTCCACTGTATAATAAGTACAAAATAATTATTGTATGTCTAAATACACTTCATTGAAAACTTTAGAAGTGGTATATGGTATTTAAAAGGAATTACTCAAGTTTCTTGGACATTATGATGCAAGATTACATCATACTTTAATTATAGCCAATTAAGAAGCAGATGAAGTAAAGCAGCAATCTTTTCTTTAAATTGCATCAGCTCATATAGAACATGATGCAAGATAGCATCATACTTTGATTATAGCAAATTAAGAAGCAGATGAAGGTACAGTAGCAATCTTTTCTTTAAATTGCATCAGCTTATATAGAACATGATGCAATATTACATCAGCTTATAGAAACATAATGAAATTTTTACATCATGTTTTGAATTCAAAATTTAAAATTTTGAATTCATGTTTTGATTCTTGAAATAATCTTTTTCTTTATATAATTGCAAGCTTGTGTAAATTAGCTACTTTTTTCAACTGAAGATTGGGGTACCATTAATTCATCTAATATGTGATTGATGAAATATTTAGAATGATACATAAAGAGAAAAACCTACTGTCCCATTCTACCCAACTTGCCCCTATATCTATATGTGAAGTAAATCACCATATGTATGCATTGCATTTATAGGCATTTTATAATTATACATTATATTCCTTAATTATTATCTTATCTTTTTCAGTGTAAAATTTTTTGAATTGTCTAATTTTTTTTTTTTTTTGGGGGGGGGGGTGTGGGGGAGGGGGGCTGGAGGCAGATTTCTACAAAATTAGTACAAATGAGGTTTTGATTATACTTTTACATTAATTTAGATGTTAGAAAATTTTATTTTAACCATTATTTTTTGAATCAGGAATGCTCACAGATTCTAAAAATATCATTATTTGGTTAATGACACCTTATCTGTAAAAAAACATTTATTTTAAAACAACAAATTTTACCTTTCCAATTTTTTTTTAATTTAAAGCACACAGATGGAGCAACGTTTTTACCAAGTTTCAGAAAAATTCATGATGATTCATTTTTTTTATGAGCCATTACAATCTGCCCTTTTTTGGGGTGAAATTTTCACTTTGCACATAATAAAAAGTAAAAAAATGAAAATTTATTATTGTTTTGATGTGAAATATTCATTCTTTGTACAAATAGCTTCAAATTGGTACCAGATATATAAACTTTGAACTATTAGTTGTCAAGTTATGGCCATATTTAGACAGTGATACAATTCCAAGATGGCCGCCATTTTGTAAAAATGGCCAGTTTTCAAATGGCCATATCTCGGCCAATATTGTGAAAATTACTTTTAAATTTCAGATGAGGGTTTCAGTACTATGTCTGTCTATGATAAAAATTTAAAAAAAATCTGTGACTATGATGCAACAAGTTTTCCTTAAATTGGTTGATTTCACGTGGAATGACCCCTGGGCAAAATCATAACAACCCTGTTTCATTGCCTATATCCTTAAATTATGTGCGGATTTGAGGGAGGATTTTTTTTTCCCCCCAGCGATTTCCTTTTTTGTGCTGCAATGCAACCATATGCAAGTGGTATTATAACTGATAAAGTAATATCTGCAATACGAAAATGCCAGTTTGCTGACACTGTTATTCACGATAGTGTTTAGTTGAATGGAACATTAAAAGGGCAAATTGAGGAGAATTTGGAACAACTGAAACACTGATTAGATATTAGCATAAAGAGATAATATATTGGTGAAAAAATGAACAATTTTGTTATTATGAATTTGGGAAATACATCTCATATCATACATCAATGCTTCAGAAAACTAATATGTTATATCATCTCACTTTAAATATGATAACTTTCAAAACTTAAGTATTTTGCATGTTATCTTTATTTATTAAAATGTTATATTCATCTCTACTGTAACTTCTCTTTTATTCTAAGTTGCACCTCAACATATATTAGTACTTTTTTGCACGCCCTACTTTTAGCACAAAAGATATGGTGAGAAGAGTTTATTTTAAAAGAACTCCACAGAAAAAAAATTATGCAACTTCCTATTGAGGTAAATATTTTTCATCCAATTAACATCACACTCACTTAAATAAGGTAAATAATTCCATCACTTTTCTTGCTAAAGATAGTATATTAAGGACATAAAATTAGCAATTCATCCATATTAACGTAGCCTCTCATTTTGTTAAATGATTTAATTGACGAAAAACTTCACAACAGTGTCATCATAAAATTAGTAAATAAATTTCGTGAGCAAAGAAAAAAAAATTAAAATCTGACATAAAATAGAATATTTACTTTTGAAATCAAACTTAGTAGGGGAAGAATGAAATTAACCAGCATGCACATAAAATTACAGGATGTTTATAGGTGAGCGCAGTATTACAGAAAGTATCTATGCAAGTTAACCGGAAACACCAACTTCGTAAGTTACATAAATAGCACATGGGCATAATATATTCCCCTCTTAAAATAATACGTGAATAGTTAATTTTAGATTTCTTTCAGCTCGACAGAAGCACTGCTGATAACAAGCTTCGGTAAAATCACATAAGAATTCATAAGATTCCATGATTTATGTAGATACTTCATTAGTAATTTCCAACACACTATTGGAAAGCATAATACATTAAGAAGAAAATATAATAAATGCAGTTAAAATTCAACATCTAATATGACCTACATTCTAATAACTTCCGTATAATAATATTTGATAGTTAAGAATAAACACTTACTTTTATAATCAATTCTATCTCAGGAACTTCTAAATTGTCGCTATTCTGTTCGTTTATATCTTCTGCCATGATTAGTATCAAGCGATATTAAACAATTCCGCAATAATATTGAACGATATAATTCAATACGCAACTAAACGAACTCCTCCCGTGAAGTTACAACAGAAGCGCATGCGCTCTGAAAAGAGAGGGGAAATAAAAGTTTATTTTCTTTTTATTTTTGCAACCAAACTAAGTGTACAGAGCATCGGTTATTACGCATCCTTCCACACCGTTTCTTATTGATAGGACCTATAGAGAGCGCTATAAAAGCTTAGATACAGGGAAGATGAAGCCACAGATTAAGTATTTACAAAATGTAAGTATTTACAATAATTTGTAATACTTAATCTATGGATGAAGCAACATCAATTCAGCATATGGTAACACAGTTCCATGATGTTAACGGATGTTACGGTTAATGCTTCTGGATGATGATCCCGTAAGTTAAGTAGATTTTTTAGGTCGTTAAAACGACCAATGAAAAAGCACTTTAAAAGTGCTATCACACGTAAAAATTACACCCGTAAATAACATACGTAAACACAAAAGTCGTTTGCGTTTTTTGGTTTTCTACAGTGGCGCAGCCAAGGGGGGGGTTAACCCCCCCCCCCCCCACCAGGATCAGAGATTTTTTTTTTCCAGTCATTTATTCATTTTTTTTTCTTTCCCTCTCTCCAGGAAAAACAACACTTTCAAAAAGATTATCGGTTCGGAAGTATTCGACAAGCCAAAATCTGTATTTTAAGCCATTTCTTCCCTCCCAATGGTCCAATCAAGGGGAAGGGGTTAGATGTTACCCCCCCCCCAACACCAACTCAGATTCAGATTATTTTCCCTTCATTTATTCGATTTCCCCCCTTTCTTTTCAAAGACGATACCACCGATTCAAACAAATTATCCGATGCTTTCGGCCGAAATCTGTATTTTAAGTCCCCTTTTCCCTCCCCATTTCTGAGAATGAGGGGTATTTCACAAGTGTAGGAGTGACTGAAGTGTCTTTACGGGAAACAAGTTTCTTCACATTTTTTTGTTTCTAAGTGAAGATGACCATATGCCTAAAATGCTAAAGTTGTAAAACTCATTTAAAAGAATAAGCACGTTATAGCTAAGTAGCATTTAGCATACAAAGTAATGTCACTCGCGGAGAGATCGATGATGTTACAACCCCCCTCCGTATGCGTATTTCTAAATTGTGTTCGATTCGCTACATTGGCGAAAACTTTTGGCGAAAAATCTTGGCGAGAGCGGTTTTGAGATGCAAAAGAAATATGGAACTCCGGTAGCTCATGTGCGCCTGTGCGTTCTTCCGCTGTTGATTCCGATTCGATTGTTGTTATTGCGTATGCGTTTAGATTTTCTATTACGATTTTGACTTATTTTTGCGTCCGTTTTTAAATTTTATTCACGTTACATCTACTAACAACAATAAATAAATAACGCTACTCATCTTAGGTATTCTTTTGTGTGTTTATGCTGCATTTTATTTTATTTCCGAAGTAGCAGCAGTATTATAACAAGATAGAATCATAATATGTTTATATTTTACTTTTCGTCCTTTTTATTCTGCAGATTTTTTTTTTACTATAAAATATGTTTTCACACATTTAATAAGTACATCTTTCAGTTAATTGTGTGCTTTGTTGTCAATTGCAAAATAAAATATTTAAGTGTAAAATTTAGCATAAATATTTACAAAAATGTCTTGCCAAAAGACTAGAGCGAGAAAATTTCCCCAAAAAAATCTTTGAAAAATGAAAGTTAAAGAATTTTTATTAGATATAAACACCTGCAATGATAAAAGTTGATAGTGTACTTAATTTTCATTTTTCAATATAACAACTTATGTTTTATAATTTTAAAGGTAAAATTAGCATCAAAATACAGCTGAATAAAACTTTTAAAAGTTGTGAAATTATTCCTTAAAATAATTTTTTTGGCTAATCAGGTGTTGACATTAGGGATGCAACGGATATTGATTTTGCCGGATATCGGATATCGGATATCCGATTTGCCAGCCGGATTCGGATATCCGGCCGGATATCCGATCGGATATCCGGTACTAAATATGTTTTTAGTTATGGTGAATGCTCGTTTATTTCTTTATACAATGCCATCTCATATAATAAATTGCAAACATGTTTCACACACCATTACAACATTTTAAAAATATTGCAATATATTTTACAGAAACTATATATCTTTGACTATCAGGGCTTGAAATTCAGGTTTTCCCAGGAGGAGAGAGTTTCCCTCATAACATTTGTAAATGCAGGGGAGTTAAACTATATGAGAGGGGGGGGGAAATATTTTTTAAACCCTATTATTTTTTACATGCCACTTAAATATTTACAAATTATACCGACAGGACAAAATTCCACTGAAATAAATTAAATCAACAACTCAAGATAATTATCCAAAATGTTTATTTTAATTAAAACAAAGGAAAATAATCAAACCTTATATATATTATATCATTTTTCAATTTTCACTCAATGTTATGGGCAATTAATAACTGAGTTGCTAAATGAATTTTTCAATTCATGTTTATTCGATTTTGTGTGGCTTAGAATCTTTTATAGGTTACACTTTTGACAAACAGAACAAAGCAACTTTTCTAACACATTAAATTATCGAAAATACTTGGTTATGCTTTTTTCATCTTATTATTTTTTCTTAATTCTTTTTCTTAATTTTCTTAAAATCTGATTGGCATTCATTTTTAATTTACTTTCAAGAATAATGCATGTAGGTGATTGTATTGTCAATATCCTTCGGTGATTGTATATCACTTAGTGGAATTATCGTCAATACTGTAATGTGTAATCCCTGACATTTTAGCTAATTGAATTATGTTCTACTATTTATTAGAATTTAAACCCATATGAAATTCTGAAAAGAACATAGTCAATAGGTTTTTTCTATTACATAAGAAATGGATTATTTAAAAAAGTCATGTCCTAATTTCTGTGAACTATGCACATCAAGTATTTATTGTTTCTAAATGTGTTTCCTTAAAGTTCATCTTTTTTTTTTTTAAATTATTTGGAAAACGGCTGTTGTTTTCGGTTGAGAATGGGCCTTGTGATGTCTGCATTTTATTTTGTTTATGATTCGTCCAGGAATATTAACGTTTAATCCATGATATACATAATATATGACTTATTATATAAATCATGTTTTGAGCATCATAAAAATGTTTTTACTGATTTTCAATAACTCAATGGGAAACATTTAAACATCTTGCTTTGGGCAATGGATGTCCACATTTTATTTATTTATTTTACGAAATTCTTTAAATTTAGAAGAATTTTTATTTGAATAGGAAATCAAAATGTCAATGTTAATAAAGAAGAGAGTAGAAAATTTACAAAATGGGAAGGTGCAAATTATCAGATATGGAAAAAAATGAATCCGAACAGAAACGTTGTATGAAAGATCGTCTTTTAAATAAAAAAAGGAGGTATGATTATTGAGCCCATTGATGACAAAATGTGCGATGACTTTGAAAAATGAAAAAATCTAATGTTGATCCACTGATTGTAAACAAAAAATGTTTATTTATTTATTTATTTATTTATTTTTTATTTTTTTCAAATGTGCAACACAGGATTTAATTTCATTTTGTTCAGAGCTAACTCCAGACTCATGTGATAGAGCTCAGACTCTAGTGACCATTACTGCCCTATTAGTTATTTCTTGTTTTGGCACAGGAAAAAAATTCGCAAAATATATAAATCTGTCATAGAAAAAATGTAGCTGATTTTGTCTATCATGGCAAAAATAAATTTTCAAAAATTGTCGACCTGCCTGAAAAAATTTGAACTTTGAGAGAACTTGGGTAATGGGAAAATATATCGAAATTCGTCAATCAATTACATTAAAATATCGTAAAATTTGTTAAGCTGTCACAAGGAAATATCATGAAATTCGTCAGCCAATAACAAAGGACAAAACACAAATTTTTCAGCTGGACACAGGAAAATAATTGTTAATTTCATCAGAATGTCACAAAAACAAAAAGGGAAATTTGCCAATCAGTCGCAGAATAAAATAGCTAAATTTGTCAATTAGTTGAGAGAAATAAATTATGAATTTTGCCTGTTGGTCTCCAGAAAGAAAAAGTTGTAAAATTTTGTAAGACCAGCAAACGGAAAATTTTGTGAGAAAAATTACAAAACATTTCTGTCAAATGCAGAAAAACAATCATGAATTTTGTATAATTGTCGTAAGAGCAAACTGTGAGATTTGTCAATCGATAGAGGAAAATATCAAGAAAATAGTCAGTCGGTCCTGAGACTTGACCCTCACTTCACAAAGAAAAAAAATTCAAAAAGTGATTTTTTTGGGAAACAGGAATGACACAAGATTCTTTAGTGCATGAATCCTGCCATCCCGTCCCGAAATTCAAACCCTGTATGTGTATAATAATAATATTGAATAAAAAATGCAATTCTAATATTTAAATACTCTGCTTATTTGTCATTGAACCGCTGAAAATTGCTTATAATATGTACAATGAAATGGCTGATAATTTTTAGAACAAATTTTACATGTTTATTAATATGTCTATAATTGTAAAGAATTTTCACAAAGAAATACATAGCATCCTTTTATAATGTAAACATAAAAGTCTTACTAATATACCAATGGTTGAAGAGTTATATCCAAATACAGGTTTAATTGATGATTTTTTTTTCATGTTTTAATTATTCAAAAATGTCTTACCTTAAGCTATATTTAATTTTATTTTAAGGTAAATCACTTTGAAATTTATGAAAAGAAAAAATTACTTTTAATTTTAAATATTAATAATGAAGTCACAAAAATAACTAGTTGGATGCACCAATCCTAAGACTCTCTTCTATTTCATAGATCTCAATTTTCAAAAAATATTTACAAATATTAATACTACATCAATATTGTTAGTTCAATATCATACCAACTTTAATTTTCATCTAGAATTTTTGCTGCAGTCAATTAGATTAAGAATGAGTTAATCTCGATCATGTTATTTATTAAAATTAATATTTTTTTGTTATTCCGCTATACATCAGCTGTTTGCGAAAAGCCAGTTTTAGCAAGATGCAAAATTCCCATTGCTGCATGAACTGCCAATTCAAAAACATTCGAAAAAAAAAATTAAGGGAGGAAATAGCTCCCCCCCCCATTTCCCCTTTTTATACTTAATCATTGAATCCCCTAAACTAACCAAGGATATGCTTTATCACATAAAAAAAACCTATATCCAAAATTCATAGCAAATTGAATAATTCTTCATAAAAACCCATTTATATAATTTAAGAAGAGTTATCCCCGTTCTTTATACTTAAACATTAAACTTCCAAAACTACTCAGAGATTCGCCTTATCAAAAAGAATGTACATCCAAAATTTAAAGCAAATAGGATATTTCTGCATAAAAACTTATTTATCAAATTTAAGGGGGTTTGAGGTAATCTCCGGTATCCCTTTTATGCTTAACAAAAGGACCCCACAGCTAATTAGGGAAGCATCTTATCACTATAAACCTGTATCCAAATATTAAAACAAATTGGTTAATTCTGCAAGAAAAATCATTTACCTAAATTAAGAGGGGTAGTAACACCGATCCCCCATTTATACTTATCCAATGAACTCTCAAAACAAATCAGGGAAGTGCCTTATCCAAATGAACCTACATCCAAATTTTGAAGCAAATCGGTAAATTTTATGTGAAAAACCCATTAAACTAAATTCAAGATGGGGGAGTTACCTCCCATCCCCCCCCTCTTAGACTTATCCAATGAACTCGCAAAACTAATCATGGAGGTGTCCTCATCAGAATGATCCTATGTCTAAAACTACAGCCAAAAACATGTACAAAATGTTTGGTTCATTCTATGTATAACTTCATACAATTTTTGATGATATGATGGTGACACTGGGACAGACAGGTTTTGAATAAACATGTTTTTAGGGATATTGGATCCCTAAAACATATAAATTTGTCGAAAAAAAATGATTACATTACTTTCTACTATCAAGGATAGAAGAAAGTAAAAAATGTTTGTTTGGTTGTTTAACTTATAAACCAATTAACCCATTATTTAAACTAAGCGAAAGAAAGAAAATTAATAAAATCATAGTTTATTAAACAATTTCAAATTTTATAAAGACTACAGACAGAAACCAATATTTAGAAATGCATAAATAATGCATGTAAGGTAGCAAAAAGCCATTTAGAATCTACTATCATTCGCTCCTGTAATCTATATATATAAAAGAAAGTCTGGATTTCGTATTAATCACAGAACAAAAAAATCTACCGAACCAAAAATCTTGAAAATTGGGATAAAAATACTTCCCATAATACTGAGTGCCACTAAGAAGAGATTTTTAAAAATTCCACCCCTAAGGGGGGGTGAAAAAAAGAGCAAGTTAAAAAAAATTCCTTAAAAATCGGTTGGTTGGTTGATTTTTGATGTCCGATTATCTACGCTAGGGATATAGGACCAGGGGGGGAGTGCCCTTTGTGGGGGGGGGTCTTTCTAAGGGAACCTAACCCATATTTACGCAAAGTTCGAAGAAAACCACGAAAACTCCGAACGGTTAGGCCGACAGCCGCGATTGGGTTCGAACCCAGCACCTGCCGTCTACCAGTTGAGAGGTCCGAACCTCTCGGCCACTGGTGGGGCCCTTAAAAATCGGCTTTAGCAGTTATTTTTCAATTGATAACATATTTTAGTGTATTTTTTCATGCTGAATCGAATGGTACCAAGCAAAATCTTTTAAATCCAGTAGTTCGTGAGATACTTCACATTTTTCTAATTTGGCGATGTCTTCAGCGCAAAAACCTGACATTTTCAATCCTTATCTATATATATAAAAGAAAGTCTGGATTTCGTATTATTCACAGCACAAAAAAAATCTGCCGAACCAAAAATCTTGAAAATTGGGATAAAAACACTTCTCATAATACTGAGTGCCGCTAAGAAGAAATTTTCGAGAATTCCACCCCCAAGGGAGGTGAAAAAAAGAACGAATTAAAAAAAAATAATCCTTAAAAATCGGCTTTTGTAGTTATTTTTCAACTGATAACATATTTTAGTGTATTTTTTTATGCTGAATCGAATGGTACCAAGCAAAATCTTTTAAATCCAGTAGTTCGTGAAATACTTTGCATTTTCCTAATTTGGCGATGCCTTCTGCGCAAAAACTTGAAATTTTCAATCTATCTATATAAAAGGAAGTCTGAATTTTGTATTAATCATTGTAAAAAAAAATCTGTTGTACCTACAATTTTGAAAGAGAGTTCTTATAATCAGGTTAACATGATTATGTAAGATATATTTAATTATATCAATATATATAAAACGCAAAGTGAAATTTCATTCCGGCCGCTTATAACTTAAGGGTGTATTTCGATTCAAACTGCTTATTTTCTGATTTATTTTTGAATGCACTTTTGCTCTCATACGCATCAAACTTGCAGATTCTCTTATTTAGAAAGTGCACAAGGTGCCGTGATTGTCAATTCTTTGATAAATGTAAAAAAACATTGTAAAAAAAGCGATCAAAAACGGCATTTTGAAAAGATTTTCCTGAAGCGAGAGATCTGAGATCGAAAAAAAGGATCATGCCGAGAAGGTAAATGTTTATAAATCAAATTCTAATGAATTGAGCGTAAAAAAACATCACAGGGCACCTTATACGCCTCTTCAAGAATCCCCTCAGCAAGTGTCATGTTTCTACTTTTAAAAATGTGTCTGAAATTGTATCGGAAAATTTCGAACTGTTGAAGGTGAAAAAGCTTTTTTTCGAATACACCCTTAAGTTCTACTAGATAGATTTTAATGGAACTTACATTGTTACTTGGATAATTTTTCTGAAATTTTGTAGCAAATGAAATATAGCATTCTACGTTGCTTAATTGAATACTTATGGAGAGATGTTTTAAATCAGATGAACCCAATTGCAAAAGGTTGGCTTTATTTTAAAGACTCTGCTGAATGAATTTTTATGTGATTAAAACTGTTAACATGTTGAGCGCTACGTCATTCATTGGTGACTAACATTGAACTTTCCGTTTAGATGATGGACTTTTCACCGATGACAGACAGTCTAAAGTATGATATAAAACTAAAAATTACTATGATATAAAAATTTCGTTTGATTCAAAGTTTCTTTAAAAAACACTGACCCGCGGCTAGATGGTATATAAGCCTGCACTTCTCTGTCGCTTTGCTCAGCTTACTTTTTCTACATGCTGAGTCTTGTACTGATGAAGAATCTCGACAATAAATTCGAAACAGCTCTTTGCAACCTTTTCTTTCATTATTTGAGCATTTCTAAATGTTGGTTTTCTATCTTTATACACTTTTACAAAAAGGCTTTATTTGCTATTTTGACTTCAAATTTTGTTTTACAATCCGAAAGTAAAGATACAATTTTCTAAAAGATATAAATGTAAAATCTTGAATTTATTACAGAATTTTAATATAAATAGTAAGGAAAGCTGGCAATTTTTTAAGCTTTTGAGAATTATCTTTTACTCATATTGATAGGGAACTTATTATTTCATCTTTTGCATTATAAACAAAAGTTTTTCAGTATTATTTGGGATCAAAGGATTACTGTTATTCATCTATATTTGCTTTGCTGCATTCTCCGGATATCCGACAGAGCAGTCGGATATCTGGTGATTGTGATCCGGATATCCGACGATATTTCGGATATTGAAAAATCAGCCGGATATGCCGGATATCGGATATTGGCCGGATATCCGTTGCATCCCTAGTTGACATGAGAAAAATTGCTTGTAATATCATATTTATCATGAACTTATTTTTTGTTTATGGTAAAATGCTTATACATTAAAATGTTACAGCAGCAAATAAGCTATATATTTAATATTTCATACAAATTCTATCTTGAAGCAGTAAAAAAAAAAAAAAAAAAAAAAGGATGAATTTAATATCTATAAAGATATATGTTGCTTACAGGGTTGGTTTCTTCCAAGCCAGTGGGAGAAACTGGAGAGAAATGGAAGAAATCAACAAAAAATGTATATATGTTTATACATATATATATGCGTGTGTGTAATATATATGAATCACCAAAAATTGTTCAAACCACCAAGATTCTTTACATTTGTTTCATTTAAAATATAAACATTTCACTCATTTTATTTAAAATATATTCACGTAGAATATACATACTGCAAAAATATAAATATATAACCTTTACACATTTCATTAAAAAAAAAAGAAGGAAAATCAGAAATAACACTGTAAAGCAAAAAAATCTATTTCATCATCAAAATAATTTTTCTAATTTTCTTGGGTGAAAAATAAATCTGATACTGCCAGGATTAAAATGTTATTGGCGAGAAATAGGCTGGGCTACGTAAATGTATGGAAAAACATTTCCACATAGTGGGTTTCTAAGACATTTGCAAGAGAAATGGGGCAGACATAATGCACCACATTGGCTCAATTTTTTTCTCCCGCCAGTTTGGTAATTTTTTCCTTTTTTTTAATATTGCTTTAAGTGTTAATATTTACAATTTATTTTGATTTTTATATTTATTACTATGTTTACTATTTAGAATTGCTTTTTTTAAATTGCAATTGTTATTCAACAATTTATTTTCAACTTATGCACGTAACCAAGGGGGGGGGGGGTTGCCTGGGCATCCCCTGCTCATGCAGATACAAGAAGGATTTTAAAATCGAATTAAAATAGTCAGAACTAAAAAAATATTAAGAACAATTAACTATTTTTATTTTTCATATATCCTGTCATATTCTATTCATATATCTTTCTCATATATCACTTCTGTGGATAACAACAACAATTTCTCAAGTATCATGATGCAAAACTGATAATTAATATTTTCACATTACATGTGCACTCATTTATAGAGATGTAAATTTTTAAAACTAATTTTTGCTGACCATGTTTAAATTTATTATTTTAAAATTGATATATCTTCTTACCGAATAAGTTTTTTTTCCTTTTTAATCATTCGTGACTGCACACACTCACACAAAAAGGAATGAATAAAAATTTTCATTCAGAATTTTTAAATAAATAAAATATTTTTTATATAACATTTTGTGAAAAACTCATAATTTTTCAGGAGGAAAAAAATATTGTAAATAATTTTTATTGACAACTTTCACAATTTTCTCAAAAAGAATTCATGAATGTATGTGTAACTAAAATTAATTGTACGAAGTGATGTATGTTGTGATGGTATATAACCCCCACTTTTTTAATAGAAATTATAATTATTCTATTCTTCAGTGTAAAAATTATTTTGTTTCATTGGGGGGAGGGGGGGAAGCAAATATTCGGGATTTTTTTGCTACTAAGTCATATTTTCAAAAATGACATTAAAAACTTGAAATTCAAAATAGTTTCACTATGTTAGACTAAAAATTTCAATCCAAAATCCTTTTTCGAAAGCCAAAAATCACTGTGGAAATCGAAAGAATGCAGAAAATCACATTAAAAATTGCAGAATATTGAATGGATATATATCATTGTAATTTAAAATGTTTCAAGAATAAAAAATCAACATAAAATTAAAAAAAAAAATTGAAAAATTGAATTGAAATTGGTGAATTTCTTTATATTACGCTAAAAGTTTGAAACTAAAAACTTTATTTCTGAAAATTAAAAAAATAAAATCAAAGTAGAACTTGAACCCCACCCCCCTGAAAATAGCATGGTCAAAAATTGTAATGAAGTAAAACATTACAATCAAATATATTTCATAAATAACAAAAAAAATTGGAAAAAAAAAAAACTTACTTAGGAAATCGCTGATATTCAAAAATCATAACAGACAAAATTGAGTAATTAGGCTGAAAGTTTGAAACAATATTCCCTTTATCAATATAAAAAATGTAGCCGCTAAAGGTGAAAAAGCACTAAAATTTGCATTAAAAAAATCGCTAGAAATTGAAAAATCAATGTACAAATTACGAATAAACTTTATTGAAAAGGGGCAAAATGCTTTATATTGGGTTCAAAGAATGAAACCACATTCATTTCACTAAATGTAGAAAAAATGCATATAAATTGAATTAAAAAATTGAAAATTGGGCTTCTAGGTGCAAAACTTCATATATAGATCTTCCCTCCAAATTTTGTTGCTCTACATGCAGTGGTCTATTCAGAACATCGTCCACACAGTTTTCTCTATTATTATAGAATTTAATATTTTATTAAATTGCAAGCATTAATTATAATTTCAGTGGATTATTATTCTCAAATTATACTGTTTAAAAAATATAAATAAAGCAATGTCCAGAAATCAACAAAATTTTAAAATCTGTACAACCTTTGATCCCAAGCTGCAAATTTAAAACTATCTACTGTACATACAATTTTTTTTTTTTTTCCAATACAGTAAAATCCTGATCTATTGTTCCTGCATTGATTGTTTTGTTTCTATGGTCCCTGCACAAATTATACTTAAATAATGTTAATGAAAGCGAAAGCATTCATCGTTGTAAAACGTTTCTCTTCACTGGAATGAAATTGAAAATCATACAAATCCATATGACATACAAACTGGAATTATTATAAAATAACACAAATGAAGAGTGGTTGTATATAGCAGAGGATGCACTTTTAGTTCCATTGATCAAGGTGTTGTCCTAAACATAGGAGAAATGTGTGATAATGCAAAAACTGAAAATAATGTCGATAAAATACAAGGTAACATTCAGACCGATGAAGCCTTTCACTTTTACATTTTGTTTTGAAATTTAATCTTATCTTATTCTTACCATAATCTAATGATTTAGCATTTTACTGTTTTTGCCATCTTATATTTACCTGACCATATCCGGATGGGAAGCCTACCATCCGGATATTTTGACGTTGTCTTTTTTCCTCATTTTTACGATTTTGTCTTTGGTTTGGCGCAGCATGTCCCTCAAGGGATTTTGTGCCATTAAAACCTATACAACCAACCAACCAGACCGATGAAGCTGAGCCACAAGTGCCAACTTTTTCTGATACAATTATGGCATTTCTAACTATATGAACTTTTATATATGCATATGAAATTACAAAAAGTCCTTCCGGCAGTGCCGTGAGGAAGGGGTAGCTTTCATATACTTATTTATTTATTTTAAATTAAGTTAAATAAATAAAATATACGAAGCTCAAAATAGTGGAACATGATTATATAAGATTGAATACTAGTTTTTGTCAATACTGAATATTAGTAGGATTTTTTAGAAATTAGTCATCTTTTATTCAACTTGGTTTTATTTTAAGCGATTTATAGGATCGCCAAATTCCATGATATCCATTTTAAAGCAGCATGATGGATAAAAAAACCCAATTGATCGAAATCTTAATTCATGTTAACATGCACACTCACATCGAAATCGATTAATATATATGAGTGCTGTAGCGAGCAAATTGACTTTTAAAAAAAATGTCACCCACATTAGAAATTCATAGTGCCATATCCCAGGCGTTTTTCAAGGTAAAGACAAAGCAAAAAATACTCCGGAATTCATTATTAAGATAAATAGTTTAGAAAGAACCTTTTTTCAATTTCTAATTTTTTTGTTTATACAGATTTTATTTAAAAGATTTTTGACAAATTTAAATGGCCACCATTTTGAAATAAGATGGCTGATAAAGTTGGCCCGTGAACTCTGTCAAGACATTGGCATGTACCATGAACACTCGGAGTTATACCGAAATCAGTTTAACGCGTGACAAATTTCAGACTGTTTCAAAATGTCAACCACACTTGAAAGTGCTAAAACTCAGCCATTTTTCAAGATATAGATGAAACAAAAATTGTTCTGGAATTTTTGTGTCAAGGTCAAAACACAAAAGAAAAATCTTTTTTATTTTCTTACTTTTTTGTACCTAATTTTAAAATTTAAATTAAAAGAAATTAACATTCTGCCATTTTGAAACAAGACGGCAGTTGGAACTGGCCAACAAACTTGGTCTAGGCATCAGTATGTCCTGTCTACGCACCAAGTTTCATCCAAATCAGTGTATAAATACGCATGTTATCACGTGACGAAAATTAAATCATTTCAAAATGTGAGCAACACCAGAAATTAAAAGTACTATAACTCAGACATTTTTTAAGATACAGACGAAACAAAAAAATACTTTGGAAATTTTGTATCAAGGTCAAATGCATAAAAGAAAAATCTTTTTCAATTTCTCACTTTTTTGTACCTAATTAAAATTTTAAATTAAAAAAAAAATTTAAATGGCCGCCATTTTGAAACAAGACGGCAGATGGAACTGATTAAGGAACTCGTTCCAGGCTTTATTATGTACTATGTACACACCAAGCTACATCCAAACTGATTTATAAATACGAGTGTTATCATGTGACAAAAATCAGATCGTTTCAAAATGTCAGCCATCAGAAAAATTCAAAGTGTTATAACTCAATCATTTTTTAAGATCTAGACAAAAAGTGTTCTGAAATTGATGTTTTAAGATCTAACACATAAAATAAAAATATTTTTCAACTTTTAATTTTTTTGCATTTTATTTTAAATTAAAAAAAAATAAATGGCTGCCATTTTGAAACAAGATGGCGGATGATGCTGGCCAACGAACTCGGTCGAGATATTTGTATGTACTATGTACATACAAAGTTTCATTCAAATCGGTTCATAAATACGTTAGTTATCGCATGACAAAAATCAGATAGATATATATGTCAACATTTGAACGGAGAGTGGTTTTGGTGTCTGGGGGTAGAGGTCTGCACGGGCCGGGTCGTGCCGGCAAAAGAATTGAATGGGCCAGACCGATAAAAAAAATTTCGGATTTAAGCAGAAATGATAAAATATGAGCTATTTTCAATGAAAATGGTTTTAACGAGACTAAGTATAATTGTGGCCGTACTAATTTGACAGCATCAATATAAAAATGCACAGTGTATCGGCATCAGAGAATTACATCATGTGTAACCCTTTTAATATTTTGTTTTAGCTGACTCATGCTGGTCCGAGATCACGCTTGCATTATTTTTCTACATATAGACTGGCCGGACCGGTTCTAGACTTAATTATTGGCAGAAAACATTATTTGTAAAATTATCAACAGCGATAAAGAACTTATATTAGCTTAGTCTTCGATTATATATTTCTTGATGATTTTTAAATTAATTTCTAAATAATGCGAAAGTTTGACATATTTTCTGATTAATTTTAAATTGTAAAAGTATAAAAGTGATAAGCCTAACTATTGAAGGGATTTGGAATCGAATAGCATTTTTCATTTTTGGTAAATAAAATACTTGTATAACCTTGTTGAGATATAATAGTTTCTCAAATTATTGCAGGTTTTTCTCCCTTCCCTTGCTATATGCTTCCGGAAATTCTATTCAAAACGCTAATTATGACAGTATTTTATTTGTTGTTAAATTGCTTGTATCAAAAAATGGATAACGCCATTCGATTATATAATTTCTGAATAAAGATATCTGTTAATCTTATGCGTTTCTGAGAAAAAAAAAAAAAAATGAATTTAGAAATGTATCAGAAAGGAGCTTCTTTGAATTTAAGAATGAATTTGGATTTGAAATCTATAATATAATGATATAGAAATATATTTATAAATCTTCTTTTATTAAACAGCTTCAAAATTAACGATGTTTTTAACTTTCTTTCTTTTATTCTAAGCCATATTAATTTTTTAATGAATCTTTATTCGAATGTTGAAAGCCTAAGAATCTAAGTAATCATTAATGTTGTTAATGTGTATATGCTGTAAAATATACTGTAAAATCATTCCATAGATATGTATGCAGTATTCTTTAAAGGAATCTTAGTTATATGATAAAAATCTGAATTTTTTAGAAATCGTAGAAATTGTAACGGGCCAAAATGGGCCGGGCCTAAAATATAAAAATTTAAACGGGCCAGGCCGAACGTTTGAGTTTTATAATGGGCCGGGCCGAAATAACTTTCCTACGGCCCGGACTTGGGCCTGGAGATTCCGGCCCGTGCAGACCTCTATCTGGGGATCATGATCGGTGAAAATATACCAAAATTTTCTGGAAGTGCTTTCCTCCGGATGGCTGCAATAGGTAGCTTTTTAGTTTTTGTAATGAAAGCTAACAAAAAATGATCGAAAAATGTTGTATGTCTTGCAAATTTTTTTTCTAATAAAAAAAAAAAAAAATTAACAAAAATTCAAACAATATTATTGATTTTTCAAAATAAATATCAATTTTCTATAACTTCAATTTATTTCTTTTACTGTTTAGTAAGCAATAAATTAGTATTTAACAGTATATTGTATACATTGCAATGCATTTATAATGCATAAACATTGTGCTTTTTCATATTTTGAAGTTAATCTGTATTCATCAGGGTTTTTTTGTTTGTTTGTTTGTTTGAAACGCTTAAAAAATGATGGATCGAGATTCTATGTTATTTATAAATTATATAATATAAAGAAGTCAGTTTTTATATAAAAACAGAAGTAAATAGTATGTAAAAAGCAATAATATATACATATGTATAAATAACTGTATATATAAATATAAACTAACCTCACAAGGTTTCTTCTTCTTCTCATAGTCATTTATTATATCATTCGAAAAAAAATTGCACTTTCTGAAGCCCTAATTGCATAAACTATTTTTCATAAAATTCCAAGGCATCAAAAAACTATATGTACATAACTGGAGGTAGAATCATACCAAATCCAGGATTTAATAAATTATGAAAGAAAATAGTTCAACAATATCATTAAAGAAAAAAAAAAACAGAATAAAATATGATTAATACCTTTTATCTGTTCATGTTATCATAAGAAATATTCAATATATGAACTTTTGAATGGAAATGCTCTTACATCTATATTTCTAGAAGCTATCCTTTTCAGTATAATTTTGAAATAGTTATGGAAATTTAAAATTTCTAGATATAAAGGCAATTGAGAAACTACTACCACTTATACTAATTTACAATTTTATGGAATTAAAATTCTCATACATGAAAATAATTTTCATCTAGAAATGGCATTTTATAAGGTTTTGAACAGACACATTTTTTGAGAGAAGAAAACTCATAGTTAAAATCTATTAAAATCCAGCATCACTCAAAAAACCTGCCAACCTTGATTTGTTTACTTTTATTGCACAGTAAATAAGTAATCAAATTCATAAATAACTCTGGGGGGGGGTGAAGAAAATTTAAAAGATGTTATTAAATATAGGGTTAGGAATTAATAAAAGATGGGAGAAAGTGGAAACTTCATAAAGGAATATCAATACACACATAACAAAAACCATGTGTTATCAAACTACTTTTTATTCCAAACTATACTTATTACAAAGAAAATTTATGAAAAGTTTCAAAAAAGACTTCAAGTAAAGAATATAATTTTTGAGATTTTGATTACTCTAAATTTTATAGCTGTTTATATATAGCAAAAATTGAATTTAAAGTAAATAAAAATTAGGCAGGGACAATCTGAATACAATTCCCATGATACTTACTACCTGTGAAAAAGTTTAAAAACTGATAAAAAGAAATAATTAAAAATGAAAATAAATATTAATATAACATCAATAATTCTTTAGCAATAAAAAATCCTTATAACTATTAAACAAAAAAGAAACAGCAAACACAGCAAGCAATAAACATAAACAAACAATGTGTAAACAACGCCCCCTGGTGCTGCTTTAACATAACAATGATATAGGCACCAGCACCATCTATTGATGAAATATTGCATAATAAAAAATGGTTTCAAACTATGGATGTTTAGAGAGAAAAAAAAATCAAACTCAAATATTCAGAAGATTAAAAAAGGAAAAAAATATTATATATATCTTATTAAAAAAAATGCAAATGTCTTATCTTGAAAAATAATTTAATGTTCATAATATGCAAATTCTTTAAATAATTTTTATTTTGAAGGATTTTACTAATTTCTCTTTAATATCTTTCAAAAAACTTATATATCTTAATAATATTGCTATCAAAAAGTTAAACAAACCTATCAAATAAAGTGTTTCCTGTTTAAAATTATATTTTGTAATAAAAATATTGTATAAGTATATATAATTCACACATATATATACATATTTACATATATACATCATAGGTACAGATTCATCGTAGACATGCATGTGTTAACTAGACTTTTTATTGTGGCCACTAACTTTTTGTGTATAACTTTTTTTAACAATATTTTTCCTTGTAACAATAATTTAAAAAAAGGCCTGGTTTGTATTTTTATTGTATATAATAATCTCATATATTGACAATTTTTTAAGCATACTTTTGTATGACAAAATCAAAATAAGAAATATCATTTTCCTTGTATTTTCCATTATCATAATTGCCGTTTTTTTAAATGTATCTTGCCCAACTGTACATGTTTAAGATTTATACTTTACTTAATTCAAATTTCAAGAGTTTTATGATTAAGGGTCCTCTCTCTGCCCCCGAAAACACTCATAAGCTAATGCTATTCCTATAGGGTGGCATTTTTATAATAACTCATAGGAATTTAATATTTCCAAGAGTGAAAAATTGCCTAGGCCGGGAATTGAACCCAGATCCTTGGCTTACAAGGCCAATGCTTTACCATTTAAGCTAATTGGGCAATAGCCGGCCGGGATTTTTCACTCAGATCCATCATTCTAATAACTCTTTTGCATTTTGACATTTTTAAATAATTTTCTTTGCATTGGATAGCTGAAATTCCTCTCAAGATCACCAACTTGGTTACCTTGCAGATATTTTTTATAAAATTACTTTCACTTTCTGAGCCTTTCTGTCAATTTCTGTACATTAGGGATGCACAACCTTTGGCCCGCAATGGATTAACATGTGGCTAGCGAGTTTCGTCTGCAGGAAAATATAAATTTCGTCATTTAAAAATCGCAAATTTTGTGGACTGGCACACAGAAATCACGGATTTCATTGATCAAATGCGAAAAAAAATGAATTTTGTTGATGCAGTTCGGGAAAAAATAGGAAATTTCCCTGATCAGGCATGAAAAAACTGCAAATTTCGTTGATCAAATGCGAAAAACTGCACATTTTGTTGATTGAGCAAGGAAAAAGTCAAAAATTTTGTTGGTGATGCTAAAAAAAAAATTTTTTTAATTAAATTCATTAGAAAAAAAAAAAAAAAAAAACATGATTTCTCTGTTTATTGTGTAAAAAAATGTGAATTTCCTTGATTAGACTCGAAAATTTTGTCAAACAGGGATGAAAAAAAGCTAAAATTTCGTTGATCAGCTATGAAAAAATCGTGTTTCTCACTTTATCAAATAAACAAAAAATTATGAGTTTCATCTTTTCGCTTAAAAATATTATGGGTTAATACAAAAATCGCATATTTCATCAATTAAGACAGGAAAAATCGCATATTTTGTCAATCAGAAACCGAAAAATTGCAAATTTCTTTGGTCTGAAACAAGAATATTGCGAAATTTGTTGATCGCATGCAGAAAAATTGCTAATTATGTCGATCAGGTTCTAATAAAATCTCAAATTTCGTTGATCAAGTGCACAAAACTCACAAAATTTGTCGATCATATGAAGAAACATCGGGAATTTTGTCAATTGGCTTTATAAAAATCACAATTTTCACCAATTTCATTGAAATTGCGAATTTCGTCCAGCAAGCTCAGAAAAATCAGGGATGTAATTGATCTTGAACGGTAAAATATTGTGAATTTCATTCATGGACTTCGTAAAAATCGAGAACTTCGTCGATCAGTTTTCTAAAAATCATGAATACCGTCCATAGGCTTCGAAAAATTAGCGAGTTGTGTTGATAAGGTGCAGAAAGATTACGAATTTTCTTGATCGACTTCTTAAAATTTAAGAATTTTGCCAAATAGGAGAGGAAAAATCGTAAATTTCGTTGATCAAGTGTAGAAAAGTCAAAATTTTTTCAGCTTTGTAATTATTGTGAATTTTGTTCATTGGCTTTGTAAAAATCGCAAACTTTGTTGATCCAGTTTCAAAAAATCACGAATTTTCTTGATCAAGTGAGGAAAAATTGCATATTTTATCGATTGGCTTTGTAAAAATCATGAATTTTATCGATTGTCTTCATAAATCGCGAAGTTTGTCGATTGCAAGTAAAAATCGTGAATTTCGCTGATCAGCTTCGTAAAAATCGAGAATGTCGCTGATCAGCTTTGTAAACCGCGAAATTTGTTGATCATGATTTTTTGACGATCAGTTTCGTAAAAATTGTGAATTTTATCGATCAGTAATTTCTTCAATCATACGAAGTAAACTGCCAAATTTTGTCGATCATGCGAAGGAAGTCTCTAAATTCGTTGATCATGCAAAGAAAAACAAAAATTTTGTAGATCGACTCCTTAAAAATCGTGAATTTCGTTGATCATGCGAAGGACAATCACAAATTTCGTCGATCTTGTGAAGAAAAATAGCAAATTTCATCGACCAGCTTCGTAAAAATCGCAATATTCCTTGATCGGCTTTTTTTAATTCTCGAATTTTGTTGATTAGGCATGGAAAAATCGTGAATTCCTCGATCGTTTTTGTAAGAATTGTGAATTTTGTTGATCATATAAAAGAAGATCGTTAATTTTCTCGATTAACTCCGTAAAAATTGTGAATTTTGTAAAAGCACAAATTTGGGTAATCAGACATAGAAGAATTACAAATTTGATTAATTGAACACAGAAAATCGTGAATTTCATTAATCAGACATGCAAAAATCTTGTTGATCGACTGCTTCCCTCTTCTTCGTTCATAAAGCTCAGATTTTTTTAGGCACCACCATTTATGCTTGTTTTTTTAGCACTTTTAATAAAAAAAATTTACTCTCCAGAATAACGTCAAAGAATATTTTTACATTTTGAAAAAAATCCTTGTTATATATAACATTTTTTGATGAAATTTCTCACTTTTTGATGAAATTCACATATTTATTTCACGATAACTCTGTCGATATTCAAAATGTAAATTTTTTAGAAAATGCCGATTTTTTGGGCGGGAGCTACCCACCCACGCTATTCTTTTGGGCGGAATTTCAAAATTTTGGCCGTGAATCCCTTCATCCTGCCTTGAAATCTAGAATTTCTGAGTTATTTGCTTATATTTTTTCTCATGTAAACAATTATTATTTTTATGTGTTTATTATACAATGTGGCCACTGGAATCTTTAGGTTTAGGAGCCATTGGCTCCATCTATATTTTGAGAATCTGCACCTATAATATAAATGCAAACTACCTTTGGATTATACCTTAGAAGCTCATATAACAGTAAAAAATAAATAATAAAAATAATTCAAGATTTCATGTACTAATATTATACATTATTCAGTACACTGGAACATATAGTATTAAAGTAAACCTAATTAGCATATAGAATCCACAAAAAAAAAAAAAAAAAAAAAAAAAAAAAAATCGCAACAGGACTAATTTTAGACAGGTTTCATTTCTACAAGTATCCTAAGGTTGTTACAACTTTCTTTATACAGTGTGTATTCTGAAGTGCATAGGTGTATTTTTTTTTTTTTTTTTTTTTTTTTTGCAGGTAAAGATTTAAAATAGTCTGCAAAATTTTGCCCTCTTAATTTCTTTCTTTCACAAGTATGGGATACTTGCAGTAATATTTTTTAATTCTCAAGGAAAACCGTAATATTTTTTATTTCATAGTGAAACTATGCAAAATCCATTCTTCAATCGAACATGAAAAAGACTAAAAAACAAACATTAAAAGATCATTTATTTTATAAATATAGCATTATAGTAGGGATGGGACGAATAGTGATTTGGCCGAATAGCCGAATATTCGGCCAAATTTTAGGCCGAATACCGAATATTCGGCCGGCCGAATAGTAAAATTTTTCTTCCAATAAAGAAAATAAATTTTGATTATATATAATTTAAAAAATAGGAGCTCATTAATAATTATTACTCTTAAATGTGCTTTTAAATGTATTTTTAAATTTGAAAAACTTATTTTAACACAAAAAAATTATGAAATTGCATTATATCCTTTATTCCAATGTACATCAAATTGATTTTCAGTAAGTCAAGATGGGAAAATATTTCCATTAAAATATGAAGAATGTACTTCACTTTTACTATCAATTGATACTTTTTGTATTCAAAATCAATAATATTCTTATTCTCTCTCTCCCTCTCAGAACTCACAAGGACATATTTTCTGAAATAACCTTCAATGAAGTAAATTTGATCATTTAGAGTTTGTGTTCCTAGTGATAAGCAAATTTGTAAGAATGAGACTGTTCTGAAATCAGATGCCAAGCTTTAAATTGCAAATTACGTTAAAGCAAAAGGTTATGTTTAAAGTAGAATGCATATTTTAACAAAATCTTTGACATTTGAATCGGCACATACAATATTCAACTTCAATATTCCACTTATTCAACAAGTATTAAAAGGATAAACAGAAATTGATAACAACATGAAGAAAGGAAGATTAAATTAAAAATATATACATAATAATGTTACATATTTAAGTCAGTAATAATGCAAATAATTATTTAAAAGTGAAAACTATAGAATGAAAAAATTATTTTGTTGAGTATTTAGAATTTATATTAAAATATTATAAAACCATCTTCATAAAGCAAGTTGTGTCATCTAATGTGTATCTAGTTTGACACCAGTTCTGCTTTCAGATGTATCGTTGTATTTGGAATGGTGATATATTATATTTAATTTTGAAAATGAATCTTCATTAACACATCTAATGAATAAATTTTTTCATTTCTTACTTTATAGAAAATAAGTTATGAATTTCATAAGAGCCTTTTTTATATGTGCATGGAATTTGCAGACATTAATAAATATTCGAGTGTTTTAGAATAAGGCAGTATTTTTATATTTTGAATTGTAATATATCATTCTCTAATGGTGACATTTCCCGTACAATTAAATCTCCAACTTGAGCAGCATTTTCTAGAATATCACTAACTTTTATAGGAAATACAGAAAGGCTGTATATTTTTTAGTATCTGAATAACTCTATATTTTGTAAGTAAGAGTGAGAATGACTTCATAAATGAAATAGCCAATTTGGATTAGAGGAAAAAAGAATTGCAAGAATGAAATTCTTTAAACCTGAAATTTATTTGGCAAGATATCTTTTACTATTCGGCGAGATTTTAGCAATATTCGGCAAGATATCTCTAAATATTCGGCTACAGGTATTCGGTCAACAAGCCTTCAATATTCGGCCAACTGAATATTCAGCAAAAGGACCGAATACCGAATAGTGGCTGAATATTCGTCTCATCCCTAATTATAAGAAATAATTCGATTCTCATATATTATAATGTATTGTCATAAATTCATAGATTGCAATAATTAGTGTAAATGAAAAGCTTTAGGAAGAACCTTGTCAAATTAGATATTTTTATTTTAGATTTCTATAATTTAAAATAATCCAACATGTAAATATACAGAAACACCTTAACAAATACATTTTATTTCACTGATGTTGATGCATGTGTTATATATCAAGATTTGAGAACCATTGAATACGTGTTCAAAGTTTAAAACATTAAATAGGGTATTAATCAATTTGAAAATCGTTCATTAATAATACAGATTTAAATTACTTTAATTCTTTTAATGAATACTAGGATTTGAATTTGAAATACATAAATCACAGTTTAATGTTATTAAATATGCACTAGAAAAATAATACGCAGGTGTTTGGAATAAAATCAACATAAATGGGAAGAAAAAGCTATGCTTACCAAACTTGAAACTGCTCTATTTTCATAGTGGATCCATTAAATGAAATTTTACAGCAGATTATTTAGTGTTTGGCTAGCAAGTATACACCTTCAAAGCAGAAGAAGAAATTTCACTTGCTGCTTCAAAAGTGTCCCCAGCTGGCCAATTATTTCATAAATTGAATGAAAAAATGTCCGCACTTTCTTTAAATATTGAAAAACTCTTACATAAGCAATCGCTCTGTTTCGCGAAGCACATGGCAACTACATAAATTAAAATTACAAAACTAAAAATAACTGCTAACTAAATTATGACATTTCCTTGGTTTGTGCATAATAGAAAAAAATATTTCATATACTACAAGTAAATCATTCAAATAAACATATTTTTAAAATCTATACTATACATCTACAGGTATTTCGTAGTGTAAACAAACCTCGTCGAGCTTCGCATGCGCGACATTAGTTGCGCGAGTGAATTTAATTTGTATAACCCTGTTGCTTTAGCACTCTCGCCAAGCACTTTCGCCGACGATTTTCGCCAAGGTGGCGAATCGAACACAATTTAGAAAATCGCGCTGATGACAGCCGAATGCACTTATTATAGCAATAATCTGTACAATAAATAGGCGACTTATCACTTGCGCTGGCTCACATGAAATTGGCTGCATAGCATATAAAGAATGAAGTGGGTAAGCCCGGAAGTGTTGATGTGCTCACATGACTTAGGCTTTTATTATATAGATTATATATATGTACTTACACATTCGTTTTTCTTTTAAACAATGTTTTTGTACTGTTTATTAATTCATAAATACATGTAGTCATGTTTAAAAAAAAAAATTGAAATAAGTTTTTTTTTTTTTAAAGATTGTATAAATAATGAATCTTATACTAATTTGAATTAAGATGTTAATTAATTGAAATAGTAAAAAATAAAGCAGAATCAGGAATAAAACATGCAAGTTTATTTGACAATAAATTATAAAATTACAAAATATTCAATAAAAAATATTGAATTATAAAAATATATCACATCGTAATACTGAATTAAATGTGTTTAATAGCATAACACGAATAAAATACAAAATAAAATTATTGTACATAATATTTGAACAAAGTTTTAAACAAATTTTTGGACGACTATTATGGACATTAAATTCTACCATAAAGGTTTAATACTTTGTCAGTTTAAGTAGCTGCTCATGAAATACACTAAATATCTGATCCAGAACTATAGTAGAACCCTGATAATTCGGATTAATCGGGACCTGGCCCAATCCGGAGAATGTGAATAAATGAAATAAAATAAAACATATTCACAGAAAATCACCTTAATGCTGAACATATTCAATATTTACAGACAGTATAAATGTTTACTTTGTAATTATAAAATTTGTCATATTCTGCCAGTTTTGCAAGCCGCATAGCCACGCATTCTCGTTTATTCCTCCTATTTCGATTTTACGCAAGTGATTTGTAGAAGGGTTTTGGTTAGAAGACAAGGAAACGTTCACAAGAGGACTGTTTCCAAGAATACCTATGAACTGGCTGTCAAAGATGGGATTGCGAACCCTATCAGTCAGTGTGTCTATAAGGGCTATTTTACTTTGCTTTCTTCCAATGCTCTGAGTAAAACTAAAACTTTATTAAACAAGTGAGCTTTTAATGACATTTCCAAATGGATTAAATAGAAAACTATAAAAACTGGAATTGGCAAAGCTTAAAAGATGTATTGTTGTTCCTTTCATACATAACATTAAAGAGTTTAAATAAGAAAGCTTGAGGTATTCTTCCAAAAAGATTTCTTAAAATATTTATTTATTCAGAATATGAGGCTGAAATAAATTTATATTATCGAAATTTGCCAATCACTTCTCAAACTAAAAAAAAAAAGAAAAAACGACCAAACCGATCTGAATTATCCAGAGATACGGATTAACGGGGTCCGGATTTGTGGGGTTCTACTGTATTTACAAAAAGACAAATATTTTTAATGACATAATTAAAACATACACAATAATTCTTAAAAATTGTTTCTTAAATTTCATGTAAATGTAAACATGTAATTTATAAAATTTCAGAACAACAAAATAAAATAAATACATTTGGAACCTTCTGACATTAAAATTGTTTTCTAGGAACTATAAAAATCACAATTAAAGCAAATATCAATTAAAATAAAAAACTGGCTTTTTCAGAATAATCAAAAAGCGAATAACTAAATAAAGTTAAAATCTTGGAATGTGATTTTTTTTCAACATGCAATTTAAACAAAATATATAAACAGACATCTACACATATACTTAATACCTGAAAAACAGAAAATATAACATTAGATTCTCATTTCAATAAAACTGTTTTAAATTTTGTACAGTAATTTAAACAGTATTTTAAAAATTACATGAAATTTTCTTTTCTTACATAAAATCACAGTAGTAATTATTTCTAAACAACAATAAAGCATGAAATAATATAAAAAATACATACATACAAATATATATTGATTACTAAAAAACAGAAAATATCAAGTTAGATTTTCTGTTCTGTAAAACTATTCTTCAAATTTTGTTTAATTTAAACATTTAAAAAACTGTAATGATTATATTAAATTTTTTATTTCATTACATGAAATTATAGCATTAATTATTATGAGAGATTTGCTTAAGCAAATAAATAAATAAATAAATATTGTATTTACTTGTGTATACTGAGCACCCATACTTTACAAAAAAAAAGGGGGTGATTTTTTAAAATCTCATATATAACGTGCATCGAAAATTTAATAAGGAAGTGAATAAATGACCAAATGAATTTCAGTTAAAAAAAATCAAAACAAGCATTACATTAGGCCAGAAAACAAGGCGAAAATACATTTTAAGACTTTGAGTAGGGAGTGAATGATTGGGAGAGGGGCAAGGAGAAGTAAATGACGGCAATGAGAATTGCTAATTAGTGTTTAAATAATGTTATTAGTGCTGTTGCATAAAAAAGTGCAAGGAAAGAAATAAAGATGCAATAATATTTCAGTTAAATAAAATTTTCTGAGTTTTAATGGTTTCTTTAAATATATTTTTTGATTCATGTGCATATCCTGTGATTAAACTAGCAGTAAAAAATATTCCCTATATAACACACACCTAGGAGTTTTGCCCCCTATTTTTTTTTTTTTTTTTTTTTTAAAGTGCATATTATACGTAAGTAAATATGATAATAAGCAAAAAGTTTTTTTTTTTTAAGACTTAATTTTTTTTCCTCCTTTGAAAAATTCGCAAAATCAAAATTTAAAGTTATACATCTAAAATAAAGACCAACTAAATTAATCTAAAGAGTTCATTAAAGTAGCATTAATTTAAAGACATGTTTATTTGGAGATTAATTTTATGAAAAACAGCTGATATTGAAATTGAAGTACCATTTTTCTCAGATAGTATTAAAGCAATTTCAATATTTTTCAAAAGTAGTTACTGTAGAAGCAAAACTATAAATAAATTATTTTGAAAAAAAAAAAAAAAAAAAAAAAAAAAAAAAAAAAAACTTTGTTTATAAATATATAAATCAATTCATCAAACAAAGTATTTTCATCTTGTAACATATTTTTTTTTCTTCTTTTAATTAACAGTATGATAAAGGAATTTATTTTCCAGAGAAACAAAATGAAATATAGCTAATTATAATAGCAAAAACTATAAGAATTATATTAAAATTGCTTCAATGGTACCCAAGAACAAATTACTTCAATATAAGCTGTTTATCCATAGGTTTTCATAAGTATTATTGGGCTCTAAAAAATGAACTTTATGTACATGATGCCATACCTCAAACTAGTGGTGTTTAGATGTCTTATTCTATCCATTGTACTGTCAGAATGCCAGTATACACAGCTATAAATACCACCAGAGAATGAGTTTTAGTCTAAACCCAAGTTGTGTGCACAAAATGTAATAAAATTTTTGTGAATGTTTTTGGATAAAGAGCAATATTTTGAACTTATATTACAATATTTTAAGTGTCTACTGATACAACAATGAATTTTTTTGTGATATTTTTATTTATTAATAACACATATTGTGTATAGCACTATGCCAATATTCAAAAGTAAATACTGTAAACTCTTTCAGATCTGTAAATCATCATTGATGTAAACAATGAAACTTTTAGTTCAGATATTAGTTGAAAATTAGACTTTTTTATTTTTGTATTATTCTGTAGATATTTTAATGTTATTCTTATTAAAATGACTGAATCCATGCTTTTTCACAAAGAAAGTAAAAGTATATTTCTGGGAAAATTTACGATATTGCTATCACTAGTCACAGTCTTTTTACAAAATATATTTATGTATAAATCAAACTTTTTTGGTTATTAATATTGTTGAAATTAATATTGTTATTAATATTGTTGAAATAAACCTTCTTTATTTTATGATTTTGATGTGAGTGTAAATTAGTTATGGACTTTTATAAGGCAAGCTTCATTGAATAATACATGAAAAATAGGTGCTACTTGGTTAACCTGTCGACTAAAAAACTACAGCCAAACTATAAGATTAATTGCCAGTAATGGGTGACTGTGAATGTCACATTCAATGACATTAAATATGATACACATGTTTAAAACATCATTAAATGATTTTTATTTCAACTTTTTATTTGTACTATTATTATTATTCGACTAATTGTCCATTTTTTAAATTAATTAATTCTTTTTTTTTATTTAAAACAAAAATTATGTCAATAGGCATAATTTGGTTATTAGTTTGGCAATTTGTATAATTTGGCAAAATTGGTTGATAAGTAGTACCATAAATATATCTCATCTTTATTATACATAATTTAACAGTGCATTACTTATTATTTACTTGACATTAATTTTAATAATTTCATGATTTTTAAAATTACCTAATTTTTTTAAATTAATTAATTACTTTATTTTTTTATTTAATTATTTTAATAATTTACTAAAATGTAAACATTCCTTTTAACCTTGATTACATAATTACATTCAAGTTAACTTATTAAAAAATGCAGACAAAGCAATGACCAGAAATTTACAAAATTATACAAATCTGCACAAACTATGGTCTCAAGTTGTTTTAAATTTAAAAAGATTCTAGTGTATAATCAACAGACATATTTTAGCGTCAACCCCCAGGTCATGTGTATAAAGCCTATTACAGGTTTCCTTCTCATTTATTCAATAATTGGTTTGATTATTTTTTTTTCTTGAATGAACAGGCATGTTTATCCAGAATACTTTTCTGAGGAAATCCTCTAAAACATTTATCACATACATATGGTTTCTCTTTAGTATGCATTCGGTAATGTATTTTCAATGTATGTTTTTGGGCAAAACTCTTATTGCAAAAATCACATGCAAAAGGTTTTTCTTTAGTGTGTATTCTGAAATGTTTATTTAACCCATCTTTGCGTGCAAAACATTTTTCACATACTACACAAATAAAAGGTTTTTCTTTAGTGTGTATTCTGAAATGTATATTTAAGCTATCTTTGCGTGTAAAACATTTTTTACATACTACACAAATAAAAGGCTTCTTACTACAATCATGTAAATTAGAACTTTTTTTATGATTGACATTATAAGCAACAGCTGTTTTATTTTTATCACTATTAACTTCATCAGTAAAATTAGAAATATTCTGTTCTTTTTCCTGATGTATGTCACTTGTCCTTTTTATTTCTCTTTCTTTTACATTTTGATCATTAAAAATTTTATTTGCATTACAAGAATATTTAAATTTATTTTCATACAAATTAGTATCAATATTTTCTTTTTTATGATGATTTAATTTATGTCGAGTCAGATGATGTTTGTTTGCAAAGCACATATCACATAACTCACACTTATATGGCCTTTCTCTTGTATGAACACGATAATGCCTTTTCAAAGAACCACATGCAGTAAATCCTGTATCACAAATCTCACACACAAATGGCTTTAGACCAGCGTGACTATGAAGATGATTTTCTAAGCTTCTTTTAGACAATAAAACTTTATTACATAGCTGACAAACAAAATGTTTTTTT
>OZ025293.1:130805339-130815339 GCA_964019185.1 Maratus speculifer
CCTCTATGAGTTTGCAAATGAATATTCAACTGACTCTTTTGTAAAAACTCTTTCTTGCAAAAATTACAGATAAATGATTTTTCATGTTTACTATGAACAAAATAATGCCGTTTCAGATAACGTTTACAAGAAAATGCTTTCATACACAATTCACATATAAATCGCTCATTTTCAATATGAATTTGTTTATGTTCCTTTAAGTAAACTTCAGAAGAAAATGCTTTTTCACAAGTATGGCACACATATGATTTTTCTTCAGTATGAAGATGGATATGTCTATTAAAATGGCTACTTTGGGAAAAAGATTTTTGGCATATATCACAAACATATGGCTTTTCTTTAGTATGTATTCGAAGATGAATATAGAGAGCACTTTTACTAAGAAACACTTTTTTACAAACAATACAAGCAAAATCGTTTTCATCCTTGTGAGACAGATCTTCATTCAATGAATTTCTTTTCCTAGACATGATCATATTTGATGACCTATAAAAAAAGAAAATACTTTCTGTTGATAAATTCTTTCTTCTAATTAAAAGAAAAGAAACTAGGACCAGATAGGTAATTGATTAGGGACATCATGGCTAAAAACTTCAAGTATATTTATATGTAAAAAAAAAAAAAAAAAAAAAAAAAAAAAAAAAAAAACTTTCTTCACCAATGTATTGCTGGCAATAATATAAATGCCACATAAATCACTACACTACCTACTTGTGTGAATGGCATACATGCCAACATCTCTTAATTTGTTCTGGAATGTGATCCAAGATGAAATTGTTTTAAACTATAAAATTTTATTTAATCATAAATTCAAAATGAAACCTAAAATGGACCTTATATATATTTAAAAAAGGACACATTTCCTTTTATATATTTTTCAGAACTAAGCATGATTGTTTTGGATCAGATTCCAGAATAATTAAGAGATATTGGAATCTATGGAAATGGGCATATCATGTAAATTGATAACTTTGAGTTATTTTATAACTAGCTGTTACCCATGACTTCGTTCACATAACATTTAAAGAAGAATTAATCAATCAAGCAACAAAGCTAAATTTAATCTTAAAAAACTTAAATAAATAAATTACCAATTATCTCAAAGTAAAAAAAATTTAGGTAAGATCCTATTAAACGGTAACACGGCACCAATTAATGCTATGACTGTATTTGGGGAAACCGATCCAGACAATATTTCAGCAGCTAAACTCATCAAAACAGACGAGTCAGCACAAATAATATATTGTCGGGAAGCAGATTCCTCAAATACAGCTAGCAGCGCGTGTCGATAAGTGGAAGTACATTGCGTATCTAAAGATTCATTTAGGAAAAGTAAAAGTAAAAATTTTTATTATAAAAATTTACTTTAAATTAAGAGAAATTCGAAAATACTTCTTCTACTAAAGAAAGGATAAAAATGAAAAACTCACCCACGGATGAAACACACAGTAGATTAACATGTGCAGAATATAACTTTATTTTTTGAGGATTATTGACATACTTGAAATGGTGGCCACCTTCATAATCAAAACAGATGAAATTATCAATACAGATGAAATTTGCACATTACAGGAATAATCAGGAAGTGATGAAATTATAAATGCACCGAAAAATTGGATTCACAAACTATCTTGGCCTAAAATAGTCCCTAAATTAACAGTTGCTGACAGTTCATACACTTTCAAAGTTCACAACATATAGTCCATGAGCTGCATTTCGTTATACCAAGCGAAACCGGATGGGATGATCTCACTCCACCGCTCCACAAAGCTAAGTGTTGACTCAAAGATGAACCACTTCGGAGATTGGGATTTCCTGGTGCTACACTCACAGTCGAAACTGGCTGAATGTAAATTTTAGAGATGAAGCTCTTGTTCCGGTGTAGGTTAGATGGGCAATCAGTAATCTCTAGGTTAAGCAGCTGGATTCTTTATATTTTTTACCCTAGAGCGGGGCAGTAGATGTTGTGAGAATGAACACGAGATGTAGATGTTCTGAAGATTCAACTTGCGCTCAGCAATGGTGGATTCTGGACCTCGTAAATTGTTAATTAGAGCAGGGCTGGAGGCATTCACCGGAGTTATCCTCTTTAGAAAAAAATGCGTTGTTTTTAGGCCTCGGTTAGAGAAAGAAAAAAATTGTGCAGCTTCCTATTCTCCGACAAAAAAATTACTCCCCCGGTCAGCGGCGGGGGAGCCATGTACGACCTATTCCCGCGCTCTCTCCTCAAGAAGTCTCAAAAAATCAGAATATCGCCGTCATCCTCTCTGAGGTGCTCGCGTGCCCAGCCAATCAGAATCTAGCATCTCCCGACGCTAGGAATGATCCAGAAAAAAAGGCGTGTATCATCAAGGTGTGAACGCGGGGATTAGGTGGGAAATTCGTACCGACGAACCTTCTGGAACATCGTCGAACATTCCCAAATCCCGATGACTCAATGATCTAGGCTGTAAGAGGGACTATGACAAAATGGCGAGGCATGAATTTGAGAAAAACCGCGATCTTCATAAAAAAATACAGAGATTAAGCTTAATTTTTGAAATAGCATAAATTGCGAATTATATGCTTAAAAGACCGGGCGATTACATGAAAATGATTTACATTTAAAAATAAGACTGATTAATATAATTTTAAGAATGAATAATTAATAATAAAATAATTTAGAAAAATATTATTTTGTCTATTGCTATTTTGTCAAATAGGGAAGCTGTGAAGTTTACATTGAAAATACTGGATTTATTTGATATATTAATGAAATTATGGAAAATTAAAATTACTTTTTTTGAAATGACTATTAGTTAATTAATTTTTCTTGAAGTAATGATCAAAATTTTTGAAAGTTAAAATATTGCCAGACACACTCCTAACATAACCTTGTATATCGAAATTGTCGTACTATCAGCATTTATACACACCATTTAATATGCATACATTTAGTGAAACTTAAAAGCACATATCGTAAATCAATTTGATTATACATGAAATCGTTTACCATAATTAAAATGTGTCGCAAACTGCTCCTGCCTTTACTATTATGCAATGGAATTCTTTTGTGTGTCCATGTAAATGAATAATAAGTGTCCTTTTCACTGCATACTTAGCAAAATGCATATTTTAGTGCACTTTGTTGATGTATATATACTTGAATATGTTTCACAGGGTGTAACATCGTTAAAATTCAAATGAAACGATTTTCCCCCATAATGCCGTAATGTAAGGAAAATTTTTGACTGTCCCAATAAATAAACTAATCGGTAGAAACTTCATTTTCAATAGGTATTCGTACTAAGGTAAATGTTAATAAAGTCTAAAAATTTCATGGCTACTCGGCTTGCCATGAAATTTATGAAAGTTAGAAAGCAGCCAGACAGACAGACAAACCGAAAGCATAATATCTTTTCAACTTTGTTGAAAAGTGTTAAAAAATAGAGTCAAAAATATATTAATTAGTAGTTTTATTTTCCGTCTTTTCCCCACAAAATTTTTTTTCCATTGATAACTATGAGTTTTGAATAAAAATTTTCATTTATAAGTTATTTATAACTTATTAATTAGTTTTATTTCCCCCTTTTCAAATGTACTCCACTAATTATTATGAATTTTGAATGAAAATTCCCATTAGTATGTAACTTATTACTTATTAATTAGCATAAGTACAAAATATTTTCATCCATTTTAAATTTGACGTCATTATTTATCGAGATCCAATAATGACTGATATCCATGCCTCTTGTATTTTTAACGACTACTATAAAATAGCCGTTTTATTTCAACTATGACATCACATTTTTCCAAGTGAAATATCTCATTGAAAATATTATTCTTTTTCATTCTTTTTTTACTTCTACTTATGTCGCCATTTTTGACAGAAAAATTTTTGTTAATGAAACAAATATGCATGTTTAATATATAACAAAAATTACTCTCTTTATTTCTATTTCAAATATGACATCATATTTATTTTCTTTTCATTTTTTTGCATGGAAATTGCTCAGTTGAAAATTTATTGCCGCTGAGAAATTATCATTTCAGATTTTTATTTTATTGGCAACAAATTTTATCTTAAAAATGCCTACTGATTCCATATGAAAAATAATGAAATTTTGAATTATTAAGGAAAATATTTGAATAAAATGAATAAAACATAACCTATGTTCATTTCTGGGCTATAATTTATCTATAAGCAAAGATTCAAAGACATTAATCCATCCGTTTTGAAGCCAATTTCATTCCAATTTCCAGACATACTTTCACATTTATAATATACAGGGTGTTTCGCTACCAGACCGACAAACTTTGAGGGGTGATAGTAGACATGGAGACAAACATTATTAAATAGGAAACCATGGGGCGCAAACGTCTTCCGTAGGAACTAGGGGCCGTTAAAGTTTAAGGTCCAAAACTTCAAATGATTATAAAAAACGGAAAAAAGGGTGGATTCGTTTACGGTTTTCGCTAAAATCATTCTTTATATCACGATTTGTTTGTAAAAAATTTTTAACGGTTACCTTCAAAAATTATCGATAGAGGGCGCTTTAGACTTTAGAGTAACGAACAACTACTTTTTACCCTTATTTTGTGCATGGAGTTGAAATTATTTTAATGTTTAGACTTTAACTTAAATTTTAATCCCAAAATCGGAAATATTGGGATAGAGTAACTAGCGAAAATTGAACTGTGAACAGATGGGGGAATTTTAAACACTCATAAACATTATACAAACTGTTCGATTTTGTTGCGGTTTGCGTGTAGGTCTTTCCCTTGGTAATTATTTTATTCAAAATGATTTACAGCTCTTGTGTCTCCATTTTTTTATAGAGGGCGCTTCCGACACATCTCCGACATTTCAATGGCATTACTCCTGGGTGTTTTACTACCAGACCAACATACTTCCAGGAAGTGTTAGGGATGCAAAGCGACTCGGAATCACGTAGGAATGTAACGTTGAAAATGCCTTTTTAACAAGCTGTGGTTAAAAGAAGTAGGTAAAAAAGCAACAGAAACAGGTAGGTTACCAGCAACATGTTAATGTGGTAGAAAACAATTTAGTTAAAGGTTTTACTACAAAAGGTGTTCGAATTTGCGATCAGAAGTAGTCAGGTGTGCTTGACAGCAGGGTCGAATGCAATTCCTCATGCTTTGAAAGATTCCTGGCATCTCGGATAGCTTTTTGGCAGCTACAGAAATTCGAGGAGGTCTTCCACTGACGGTACAGGAGTCTCATACATTCAACTTTTCATTTGACCCCAGCAGAAGAAGTCCATACAGATTCAGATTGAACCAGGTGGGAGGGGGGGGGGGGTTCCCAATTGGTTTGAGCTCAACTAGCCCCACCCAGCAATGTCTGTTTAAAAAATACGGAACAATTATACAGTAATAAAATAAAAGTAGGTAACAAAAAGCAATTGATATAATGAAGTAGGTGAGACGATCTGGCAGGCCAACGAACCGGCCACTATTACCTTACCACCGCTGTCCATATGTTACGTTGAGGTGTCTGGGAACATCATTGGTAAGAGGCAGAGAAGCCCCATCGTGCTATAGAGTGATGCAACGAAAGAGGAACATGTGCTTTTACCAGAAGTTCGACAGAACGTGTTGTAGAAATATCAAGGTACTTTTTTCTCGGCTTCTTTTAACCCTAACTCGTAAAAAAGGCATTTTCGATGTTACATTATAATATGATTCCGAGTCATCTTTGCATCCCTAACACTTCCTGGAAGTATGTTGGTCTGGTAGTAAAACACCCAGGAGTAATGCCATTGAAATTTCGGAGATGTGTCGGAAGCGCCCTCTATAAAAAAATGGGGACACCAATGCTGTACGTCATTTTGAATAAAATTATTACCATGGGAATGACCTACACACAAACCGAAACAAAATCAATTAGTTTATCAAATGTTTATGAGCGTTCAAAATCCCCTCCTCTGTTCACAGTTCAATTTTCGCCAGTTACCCGATAACAATGTTTCCGATTTTGCGCTTAAAATTTAAGTTAAAGTTTAAACTTTAGAATAATTTCAACCCCGTGCACAAAAGAAGGGTAAAAAGTAGTTGTTTGTTACTCTAAAGTTTAAAGCGCCCGCTATCGACAATTTTTGAGCGTAACCGTTAAAAATGTTTTACAAAAAAAATCGTGATATAAAGAATGATTTTAGCGAAAACCGCAAACGAATCCACCCTTTTTTCTGTTTTTTACAATCGTTTGAAGTTTTGGACCTTTAACTTTAATGGCCCCTAGCTCCTACGGAAGACGTTTGCGTCCCATGGTTTCCTATTTAATAATGATTGTCTTCATATCTACTATCACCCCTCAAAGTTTGTCGGTCTGGTAGCGAAACACCCTGTATATAAGATAAGGATTTATTACATTTGTTGAAATATGCTTTTCAAAATTGCACTAAGCTGATGCACTATTTTTGTACGAGTTACTACACAGTGGTGGCATTTATCCAGTTCAGCTGTATTTAATTATTTGTTGCAATGCTAGTTAAAATGACATTTGTATGTGGCAATAGTAAACCAGCATTTTTCTTTCATTTTCTTAAAAGCATAATACCATCTTACATTCTTATTTGATTGCTTGGTTTTTTATCCTAAATTGCTACTATATAGAACTGTATTTAGTATCTTTATTAAAAAATAGTAGCATTATGTACAGTTAAAAGTTTTGTCTAAACTACTGTTCACAACTTTAGAAGGCAAGATTGAAGTTCTGTTATTTTTATACTCAGCTTATTGTATTATGTTGTTTTATTGCATTTTTCATCAGTGCACCATGCTATAGGAATACATCATGACTATAGGAAATCCTATATTCACTACAAACATTATGTGTCTCTTTTTATGACACAGCAGCATGTTCAAGAGTTACTACTTTTTTTGCACCATTATATCTAAAGCAACTAAATTTTATAAATGGACTTCATTTTGAACTACAGTAGAGGACCTATTATCCGGAATCATCGGGACCGAGGGCTTTCCGGATTTTGGAATTTTCCAGATTTCGGGTCCGTCCGAAACTCGACACTCCCCTACCCCCCCCCCCCTCCAAAAAAAAAACAAAAAAAACAAACAAACACAGAAAATTTAAAAATAATAACAAAATTATAGCACTGATATCTAGAATATGAATGAAAAGTGTGGTGTATGAGAAGTCTGTGGAAAAAACACTAAGCTGCAACTTTGACTCTTGTATTATAGTACAAAGTCCCAAATACGGACATCCAAAATTCAGAGCTCTTCAAAATCCGGACGTTTTCCTAACTGGCTTTATATCTATATGTATGTATGTAACCGTAAAATACCATTAATCCGTCCCCCCCCCCCAAAGGTGACGCAAAATCGTAAAATAATTAGAGGGGGGCGCTTACACGGGATTTTTCCGCGATCGTTTCACAAAATTTTAATTTTTTGCGAGATATCAGCAGGATTTTTTCGTGATTTTTGACAAGATTTACAGGGTTTTGTTGCGATATTTGACGAAATTTGCAGTGTTTTATCGCGATATTTGACGAATTTGCAGAGTATTTTCGCGATACTTGAAAAAATTTGCGTTTTTTATGGGAATGAATCATAATGAAATGAATGAATCATGAATCTTTGAATGAATTATGAATTTTGATACTTGAAGCAATACTTGAAAAAATGTGCGTTTTTTTTAAACGTCAATTTTGTCGAAAAAACGCAGAAAAAAGGTGAATTTTGTAAAAAAAAAAAAAATCTAAAAAGCATGAAAACTAAAAAAATCTCGAAAAAAACGCACATTTGGTCAATGATTCATGATTCATTCATTTCATCATGATTCATCTTGTTCCCAATCGTCATTTCCGGATTTCGGGTCCTTCCATATTTCGGAATTCTGGATAATAGGTCCTCTACTGTATCATAATTGTAAAATTTATAATTTTTAAATTTTTTTTTAACAATGCAAAATTACAATTTTTTAAAAATGTAATATATAAGTGTTTTTAAAACCAAAATCTGCATGAACCACATTCCCCGGTATAGTATCATAAGTGTGCCAAAACACCAAAATTTCATAAAATTTTTATAATTTTGAAAAGTGTTTTACAATTTTTCTTTTTCGTTTAGCTCACCACTGTATGTATGTATATATTATACACTGATAGACAATTGCTAAGGAAAACTGACAATATCAATGATAACTACAAAATCAAAGGCAGCAGTACATAGAAATTAGTAGAAGTGTGAACAACAATTAGAAATATTGAACAACTGGGTTTGTGTACACTACTCAGTTGATAATAGGTTGAGTCTGCCATTTAATCATACACGAAAACTGATCAATCATGAGTGTGGTACTGCTGATCATCTAGAAAATATCCATGAAAGTGATCTAAAAGGACTGTACATAAATCAAGTCATTCTCAATCTAACTGCACCATTGCTAACACCATGTCAAATAATTACCATGGTGAGCTCTTGAAAATGGGACACATAATAGGTCTTTGGTTATACAGTTCCCTTTGGTATAATCAGTGATGTCACTGGATTTGAAAACCCCGGGATTCAGACCCAGGACTTCTAAAATTTTGGGTCCCTTTTTTACAAAAGCAGGTTCCCAGTAATAAGTCACATTTTAGATGCAAAAATTTAACTTGTCCCTTTGGAAAAGAAAAATGAAATGCTTGAATTATTGTATGTTTTGATAATAATTAATGAATAATTAAAACCAATATTATTTTTCTAAATATATTAGCGAAATTTACTTTTTAAAAAATAATGCTTATTTGAGTGCAGAAGATAACAAGCATAATTGTTATTTGCATTTTTTTTTAAAAAGGGGAAAGACTGGTTTATGGAAAAAGTTTTTTGGTGAAGCAAAAAAACAATTTTGAAGCAGAAAAAACCACTCGTGGTAATAACTTCTTTTAACAGATCATGCTTTTTTGACGAAATTTAACGTTTTAACATGCTTTTTAGACAAAATTTGCTGTTTTTTCGCAATGTTTTGAGGAAATTTGTCTTTTTCTGCGATTTTTGGCGAAATTTGTTGGGTCATAGTTTTTTGAAGAAATTAGTCATTTTTTAAAAAATCTTTTAGTGAAAGTTGCTATTTTTTCCCGATCAATTGATTAAATTTGCATTTTTCGCCTTGATCCTTTCATAAAATTCGGGCTTTTTTTTTGCAATTTTTTGATGAAATCTTATTTTTGACAAAAATTGCCATTTTTAGCAGTTTTTTGACAAAATGTGCCTTTTTGTGATTATTTTTTCACAAAATGCATCATTTTTTCATGGATTTTTTTGACGAAATTTGCAGTTTTATTGTGTTTTTTTAAGTTTTTGAAATTTGTCATTTTATTGCAATTTTTGACTAGATGAGTCATTTTATCGTAATTTGTTGAGACATTTGCTGTATTTTCATGATCTTTTGATGAAATTTGCATTTTTTTTCTGTGATCTTTTGATGAAATTCAGGGACTTTTCCATGATATCTTGATGAAATTATGTGTTCCACAGGACACATAAGAGCTATTTTTTTACTCTCTGTCTTTAATTTTTTGCATAATTTACGCACTATAGCGCGTCCGTAGCATTGCTGTGTAACATTGGCTGGTTACACTTTTCTGAGATGTTTGTTTGTCTGTGGCAGCAAGAAATTGATTTACTACTTGACTATCTGTGGAGTTTTGGTTCTGTTTAACTAATAGGATAATATACCTGTATTCTGCAGTCGTCATACTACCTCTGACAATAAAGTTTGGTGAATGAATTCAGAACGACCGATCTGGCAACAGTGGGGAAACAAAATGCTGCACATTCATAGAGACAAGTGTCGACCATATTCCCCCACCGTTGTTCAGTTGAGCGTTGTTTATGTTCTGTGTAAGACATGCTTTACTAAGTGCTTGTTCAGCATGTTGGTTCTTAACTGAGAACAGGAAAATGAACGAACAAAAGATTAGATTAAAATTTGGTTTTACGTTTGCAAGACACAGAAAGAAATTCATGAGGGGTGGTACAAATTGAACAT
>OZ025293.1:130820339-130929339 GCA_964019185.1 Maratus speculifer
CTGCCGGCAAAAAGCCAGCCCTGCAGCCACTCTTTTACATATTTAGACAATTTATTTAAAATTTAAAATCCATTTATCTGATACTATGTAAAAACTAGTTGGATGTGTCAATCCCAAAACTTTCTTCTATCTCATAAGTACATTTTAATATTTAAAAAAAAAAACGTGGTTACCCCAAAGTTACCCACTATCGAATTTCCTCAAACATTTGACCTAGCCTAATGAGATTCTGGTATCTGAAAAGCCTAAAACGCAAAATTTAATTAATATTTTGGGAAAATTAGCTTAGTGGTTCCTCATGTTGGGTAATTTATACTAAAACCTAATAAGCATCTATTTATGTCAAGACCTAACAAAATCTGAAATTTGATGGAATTTCATCCATTAGTTCTTGAGATATAGTTATAACAAAAAATTTGCAAAACGTAGCACAGCAACACCATATCTTGGACAATTTATGCCAAAACGTAAAAAAGCGTCTAATTATGTTATGGTGTAAAAGAATCTGAAGTTTGATGAAATTCTGTGCATTAGTTCTTGAGATATAGCTAGTTTAAAAAAACCGTGTAAAATGTAGCACAGCAGCACCATCAGTTGAAGGATGTATAACAAAACGTAATCATCGTGTAATTATGTTATATGTCATTTTGTAACAAAATCTGAAGTTTGATGAAATTCTGTGCGTTGGTTGTTGAGATATAGCTATTGGAAAAATCATGCAAAATGCAGCATAGCTGCACCACCTGTTGCAAGGTTAATACCAAAATGTAATCAGCGTCTAATTATGTTACATATTCTACTGTAACAGAATCTAAAATTTGATGAAGTTCTCTGCATTAGTTCTTGAGATATAGCTATCGCAAAAATCGTGCAAAATGTAGCATAGCAGCGCCACCTATAGGGCAGTTCACACCAAAACCTTATCAGCGGCTATGTATCTCAAGGTATCGCGGAATATGAAGTTTGGTGAAATTCTGTGCATTAGTTCTTGAGATATAGCTATCATGAAAATCATGAAAAACGTGGCATAGCAGCGCCACCTGCTGGTCAATTTACACCAAAACTTAATCAGCGCCTATGTATATCAAGGGGTCACAGAATCTGAAGTTTGGTGAAATTCTGTGCATTAGTTCTTGAGATATAGCAATCTTGAAAATCATGAAAAACATAGTATAGCAGTGCCACCTGCAGGCCAATTTTCACCAAAAACCAATAGGCACTAATTTATATCAAGGTTTAACTGAATATAAAATTTATTAAATTTCGAGCATTAGTTCTTGAAATAGAGCGCCCACAATTTTTTTGTCACATACAGACAGACTGACAGACTCACAGACAGACATTTTCTAAAAATAGTCAAAACGTGTTCAGGACCTTCTAAAACGTATAAATCCGTCGAAAACCGGAAGTTGAAAATTTTCATGAATCCAATACTTTCTTCTTGTAAAGATAGAAGAAAGTAAAAAGTAATTAAACTAATACATCGAAAGTAATTTTTAAAAAATATGTGCATAAACAAGCCTCAAAATAAGTTCAACAATTTTGATTACATAGCTATTTATATCCTTTGACTATCAATCTCATTTTCTTAAGCTCATAATAAATATTTTTGTTATTTTGTAAAGAAAAACATTAAAACATTATTTTATAAACACCAAGACAAGACCTCTACAACAAAGAGGTAGTACCAATCTTGGCTTGTTGAACTTATTAAAAATCTATCTATAAACAAACTATGAAGCTCAGTTCTCTGTATATACTATGACAAATTTGTGTAATTGTAATTTCATTAATGATAAGGAATTTATTCTTAATTACCTTGTCCTTCAATTATCAATTTCAATCTTTTATCACATATAATTTCTGAAGAGAAGTAATCGATATTAGTAAAAGTTTAAGCAGCAAGAACAAAAGTAAATTCAAATTAAGACAGATAAGCGGGTTTAAATTTATAACATGCATGTGAATCTTGATTGATTTATGTGAATCTTGAATTGATTCATGAATGGTTCTTGAGTGATTGAATCACTTTTGAATGATTGAATCAATCTTGAGAGAGAATCACTTTCTTCCCGTCATGTTGTTTACTTCATATATCGGATGATCATTGTCATTTCATTGTGAGTAAAATATGCTTATAGTATTATTATTTCAAATAAAGTTCCAAATGCGACGTTTCATCAGTTGGTATATTTGAAAGAGTTTACTTGTCGCAAATTTAATTTCATTCATGTAACATGGTTCACTTTTTGAGGATTATGCTGGATTATGTAAAATAAAATATCAATTATTTTAAGATCGCGACATATTTTAGTTGTTCGTTACTTATGAAATATATTTATAAAAGGTTGTTTGACAATTTACTGCGGGTTTTAAAAAAAAAGAACAGGAAGATTTTGTATTTGCTTTAAATAATTTTCTAAATATTCTGCAAATACACAATCATTTCTTGATAGATAATTGCTCTCATACTCTTGCATATAATAACTACCATATTTTTGCTATCTTCGCCATTTTTTGATGTTAAGTTGGGGCAATATACTCAATTATGGATCATTAGCCATTATTTTTTATATGATAAAATCTTATATTAAATTAAATAATATTTAAAGAAATATCGAAATAATTATTACAAACAATGTGATCTTATTATCTCTGTAATCTGCTATTATTTACTATTATTTCATTATTATAACATAATGTAGATAAGCCAGTAATGGACATCCTTAAGGAATTTCTTTTAAAATTACTTTTTTGTTAATAGTTAATTCAATATTGTATTAAACTACCGACAATATTTAACCATTCTTACAGTCTCATTTTCCAATATGCACGGAAATTTAATTTTAAATAACTGAAATATACCAAAACCCCAGTAATAGACACTCCTAAAAATCAAGGTTGGCAAAAAAAAAAAACCTTTTGTTTTTTTTTCTATTTAAATTGCTTTTTTTTTTTTTTTTTTTTTTTTTACATCTTTTATTATTACATATGCATGCATATTTATTGATAAGAATAGACATTGTTGGATTATGAGTAGTGTAACTTCATTATAAAATAATTTAAATGAAATAATTACAGTGAATACATGTAGAAAACTGAAAAAAATCTTATTTTAATTTAAACAGTATAGTAAACAGTCTTGTGTTCAAAGAATACACTACTTTACAAAGTGAAACATTGATACTCTGTTTGAAGATCTTTATAAACAATCTTTTGATTATTAATTAAATTATAAACATTTGGATGTAGTTCGAGAAACTAATAATATTCTATTCTACAATTATTCAAATGATAAATTTCAACTGCTAGGAATTTTGTTTTTTGAGTGACAATTTGAAGTCAACATTTTTGGCCATTGACATTTTTGGCACTTATGCCGAGTAAGCAGAAGAATTTTTATTCAAGGAATTCCCATAAATTATGTTATTTCAAACTCTAACAATTAATCTTACTTGCATCAGATTCTTGGTTCAAGTAATCTAATAATCAATTTCAAATTAGAAGTAATACCACAACTACATATGTTTTACAAAACTTATCAAATAGATGTTGCTTTAATGCCCAACCAGTTAACCAGAAAAACCAGTTATCTGGAATACATCTGACTCCAACCATTCCGGATAAATGGTTCTGTACTGTACAACATTATATTAAACTGAACCATAGATATCTTGAAAATATTATCTAGCATCCTTTGATTGATAAATGATTTGTTAAAATTATGTTCTTAGTGGGGAATACAGATAAAAAGTAATTTATTAATGTAACTTTTTTATATGTGATATGTAATTATTATATATCATACAATGTCAAAAGTAAAAACTTTTTTTACAGCCTTTTGTGCTGATTTAATTGTGTTTTTTCAATAAAAATTACTTGTTTATTAAGTTAATAAAAATAAAAGATTTTTTTAATTTAACATATACTTTCTACCAGGGTTCGATTTAAGCAGTATCGCATCGCAATTTGCGATTCAAATTTAACTAAAATGCAATCCAAGAAGTGCATTAAAACGCAATCATTGTGATGCATATTTCCCGCACCCTTTGTTATGTCATGTACACATAAAGTTAAAATTTAAAGATGTTTTTACACGACATACATTATGTTTTCACCTTCCCCAAGTGTTTATTTACAATGGAAGTACAGCAAGACGCCATTGCTGGGTGCAGTTTTCCCAGTAGACACATGATTTGTTCCCGTCCTGACGCTGTGATTGATTACTGAACAACTGTTACTCACTAATCACAGCGTTTGCTCATAGAAGTTTGACGTGCGTGTTGTAGTGGTTCTAAAATGAACACTCACTGTTACAATCCTTTTACTTTATTTATGTATCGAAACAGACAGCGAGGATTCTGACCCCACTTCTTTGCTCCGACTGTACTTCGCTTACCATATGCGTTTGTTTCTCTCTCGCTTTCAGGGAGATTGCCATAGCCAAGTGACGGTAGCAACATTAAAAAAAAAAAAAAAAAATTAAATTTTCAAGACTTAAAAGTTACGTTAGCTATTTTTTACTTGCTATATACAAAAGTGTCTAACTGCTATTCAAAACTGACTTTGTATAGCAGTTACTGCTATGCAACTTTCTTTTTCTAAATCGACCCCTGCTTTCTACAAATAAGGGACTCCCCCTGCGCCTACCTCTTAAAAAATCAAAACAGCCAATTAAACCCGAAAAAGCCCCCCAAAAAACACATTAAAATCAGAAAATGTGATTTGTTCAATTCTTGTTCATCAAAGAAAATTTTAATGGCACTCCAGTAGTAAAACCTGAAAAAAAAAAAAAAGGAATCCAAATGGACTAGAAAAAAATTCATTTTAGATAGATAGGTCTCTGTCTTAGCAAATTAAATGTATGATGTTTTTCATTGTCATTTAATTTTTACTTTCTTCTATCTTCAATCGAAGAAAGTATTGTAATCAGAATATTTTTTGACTTCTGGTTTTCGACAGATTTACACATTTTAGGGGTCAGAGATTCCAAAAACATGTTTTTACAAAATGTCTGTCTGTCCATGAGTCCCGATTGTTGCCATTCTACAATCAAAAAGTGTATGAAATTATGCATAGAATTGAACCAAATGTTTTGTGAATGTTTTTGGCTATAGCAAGCAGGTCCTCCTTCAGTTTTGAAATTTTCTGCCAGAAGGGGGCACTGCAATTGCAATTTTGGGCCATTTTCAATATTGTACCGAACAAAAGTATATGAAGTTATGCATCAAATTGAACCGATATTTTTGTGTAAGTGTATGACTATGGCTAGTTGGTCCTAGAGGTCTGCATGGGTCGGAATTTCCAGGCCCGGCCCGTTGTAAAACTCAAAAGCTCGGCCCAGTCTGTACAGAAATCAGTGAAAACAGGCCCGGCCCGTTACAATTTTCTAAAAATTCAGATTTTTAGCATATAATTAAAATTCCTTTAAAGTTTACTGTATACTTATCTATGGAATGATTTTACAGTATAATTTACAAGAAATACACATTAGCAACATTAATGATTACTTAGATTCTTAGGCTTTCAACAATCAAATAAAGATTCATAAAAAAATTAATATGGCCTAGAATAAAAGAAAAAAGAAAGAAATTTAAAAACATCGTAACTTTTGAAGCTGTTATATAAAAGAAGATTTATAAAAATATTTCTATATCATATTATTAAAGATTTAAATCCAAATTCATTCGTTAATTCAAAGAAACTCCTTTCTGATACATTTCTAAATTCATTTTTTTTTCTCAGAAACGCATAAGATTAGCAAATGTCTTTATTCAGCAACTATATAATCGAATGGCGTTATCCATTTTTTGATTCAAGAAATTTAGGAATACTGCAAGCAAATAAAATAGTGTCATAGTTAGCGTTTTGAACAGAATTTCCGGAAACAATAGCATGGGAAGGAAGAAAAACCTGCAGCCATTTAAGAAACTATTGTATCTTAACAAGGTTATTCAAGTATTTTATTTACCAAAAATGAAAAACGCTATTCAATTCCAAATACCTTCAATAGTCAGGCTTATTACTTTTATGCTTTTATAATTAAAAATTAATCTGAAAATGTGTGAAATTTTCGCGTTATTGAGAAATTAATTTAAAAACCATCAAGAAATATATATCCAATGATTAAGCTAATATAAGTTCTTTATCGCTGTTAATAATTTTTTACAAATCATGTTGTCTGCCCTACAGATCATAAGAACAATTAAGTCTAGTACCGGTGCGGTAAATCTATATGTAGAAATATAATGCAAGCTTGATCTCGTCCCGGCACGAGTCAGCTAAAAAATGTTAAAACAGGTTACACACAATGTAACTGTCCGATGTCCAATGTCTCTACACTGTACAAGTTACATTTTTATATTGATGCTGCCAAACTAGTATGGCTTGTGACGCACATTTATACTTGTTCTCGTTAAAACCATTTTCATTGAAAATAGGTCTATTTTACCATTTCTACTCAAACCTTCAGAACAGGCCGTTAGGCATGACAATTTTTTTATCGGCCCAGCCCGTATGGCCCGTACAATTTTTTTGCAAGCCTGGCCCGTTGAAAAAACTATTCTAATTCTGCCAGCCCGGCCCGTTAGAAAATTCGAAACAATTCCGCCGGGCCAAGCCCGGGCCCGTGCAGACCTCTAGTTTGTCCTCCCTGAATTTGAAAAAAATCCGCCAGAAGGGAGTGCTGCAATCACGGATTTTGTGCCATTTTCAATATTGTACCGACGAAAAGTATATGAAGTTACATATCGAATTGAACCAAATTTTTTGTGTAAGTGTATGGCTATCACTAGTTGGTCCTCCCTGAATTTGAAAAAAAAATCTGCCAGAAGGGGGCACTGCAATAGCGAATTTTATGCCATTTTCAATATTGCACCACCTAAAAGTGTATGAAGTTAGTTCTAGAACTGAACTAAATTTTTTGTATATGATTATTTTTTGGTAAGGCATGTAAGCCCTTCCTGAATTTGACAAAAAAAAATCTGCCTATCATTCTATTGTCCATCGGTTCGTGCAGAGACAGAAATTCGTTTTTACTCTGATTGACTGAAGCAGAAATTGTTGCTCAGTTATACATGTAAAATAATGATGTAGTTAAAATTTTATTAATGAATAATTCATAAAATAGGAAGAATAAGTAACCTACAGTTTTTAAAGAAAATTAATGATATAAAAGCAACTGCAAATCGAACATTGATATCTTTTTCTTAAAAAAGAACTATTTAAACTCTATTTTGTGTTAATAAATAAATATATTTATTTATTTGTTTAAAAGATACTTTGTGAGAAAATATGTATAAAACAATTGTTTGTATCAAACAATTTTATTGTTTTTTACAACTGTTTGTACTTAAATTGCTGCTACATATCATATATCTTTCAAAATAAAGATTTTTTTTTAATTCCCTCACACCTTAAAGTAGTTATCGCATTATATCATCATTATTAAATCGTTGATATATTCAATATTAATTTTCTGATACTGTCCAGCTCTATTTATCATTGTGTTTTCCTGCTCCAAGTTTTCACATACCTTTGTGTGAAGGAAAAGACAATGATAAACCTACCAGACAACAACTGGTGGTATTAATTTTTGGCTTATGAACCACTTCACACACATGCATACCATTAGATTTTCTTATTTCTATTCCTTCATAAAATAAAAGTTTTTCTCTTGTGCTTTAAAAAGGTCATTTCATTTTTTCATTTCAAATTTAAAAAAGTCTATTCATTTTTGGACATCAGGCATATAAAAATTTGGTGATGACATTGGTTAAATTGTAAAATACAGGGGCTGCCATAACAAAGAAGTTTAAAATTATTTTAATTATTTCTATGTTTAATTAAATTTTTTAATTAGTTCAATTGGTGCTATTGTTCAATTTATCATATATTGAACAGTACTTTATTAGAAAACATTCCTTTTTTAAAAATATTTGTACTATCATTAATATGCTTGCATTCTTATTCCTACCCAATATAATAATTTTATTTGTGTATTTTTGTCTTGCAGAATGAGTCTGTACATCATTATCTTGCAGAATGAATGTTGCTGATAACCAAACTAATGAATGTAAAGATCACAACACCTTTAAAAGTCCCCGAAATATAGAGCCTAGTAAACCATTTATCTGTGATATATGTAACAAAGCATTTGTTAGTAAGAAAAATGTTAGAAGACATCGTTTGATGATTCATGCTAAAGTGAAACCTTTTATATGTACCATTTGTAATCATGCATTTTCTCAGAAAAGCCTTTTACAAAAACATGTTATGACACACACTAATGAGAAGCAATTTTTTTGTGGAATCTGTAACTGGGGATTTATACAGAAAAGTGCTTTATTAAGTCACCTCAAGACTCATACAGGAGTGAAAGAATTCACTTGCAACATATGCCAAAAACAACTTAGTTCTAAACCTTCATTGAAGGATCATATTCTTTCACACACTGGAGAGCAGCCACATACATGTGATATATGCCAAGGACGATTCAGACATAAATCTAGTTTAAGTCATCATCTTAAAATCCACATGTTTGGAAAAATCTATCCATGCAATGCTTGTGATAAGCGATTTGCACAAATTTCGAGATTACGTGAGCACGAACGAATTCACACTGGCGAAAAACCTTATTCTTGTCATTTATGTGAAAAACAGTATTCACAGTTGAATAGTTTAAATAATCACCTTAAAATCCACAAAGATGAAAAAAAGTACAAATGTGCCATTTGTGAAAGAAAGTACATGTCAAAATTTATATTGGACTGCCATCTTCGAACCCATACTGGTGAGAAACCATTCTCTTGCGAGATATGCCAAAAGAAATTTACACAAAAGCATAGTTTGACTACACATCTGAAGATTCATTCTAGAAATGAATCATTGATACCTGTTAAAAAAGAAAACAATTTGACTTCGCATCTTAAGGTTCAATTCAGTAATGAATTAAAAGTATCTGTTAAAAATGAACATGAATTTTCAGAAAAAATAATTCTAAATGATCACAATGATTTAGCATAATAATTTTTTTAAAAATGCTTGCTGTCAAAGCAGAAAGTTAAAATCATCCTTGTTGGAAGAGAAGAAATTTTTTATTTTGAAAAATCAAAATTCATTAACAAATATTCGTGAAAAAATCAAAAATGAAAAAAGGATGTATTGATTATTTTAAAGGATTAATGTTTATGAGACTAGTATCTTTACTCTTATAAATAAAAATCACCTTTCAAAGGGGTCTATAAAAGTTTTTTTCATTTTATTTTATTTATTTTTCTTTTGTATCTGATTAGTAATATATAGGTGCACTGTAATTGTTAAATAGATCTTTTTTGTAACCAAACTTGATGGACATGATTAGATATATCAAGTTTTAAACTTGTATTTTGGTTGACATAAAACATTAATATTTTATGCAGAAAGTCACTGTGTTATACTATTTAAGTTGTGGATTGAAGCATTACCATACTGAAACCTTCAACTTAGCAACCTTAAGATGTCCCCAAATGGAACTGGATGTCAGGCCCTTATTACCGCATGGGCAAGTCGGGACTTTGCCCATGGCCCCAGGACCTTAAGGGGGCCCCAAATCAACATACTAAATTATAAAATATTTATTTTCTTTTTCCAATTCCACTCTTCCACAAGTTGAAGTTATTAAATTCATCTTAAAGTAATATAATAAAATGCTAAAGTTATATAAAAGTGTTTTGTTCCGTACTAAGGGGAGAAAAAGGTGTACATTAATTAAAGTATTTAATTTAGAATTGATAGAGCTAAGAAATTTCATCCATTTATATCCAAAGTGTAAAAATATGTTTATGCATTACACATACACATATGAGTGACCATCAGTTCTATTGGAATAATGTTGTAATAACCCGAAAGGGCCCCTTAATTTATCTTTGCCCAGGACCCCATTTACTCATAATCAGGGCCTGCTGGATGTTATTCTAGTATCTCTAATTCATTGAATTTGGTTTGTCGCTAAGTTTTGTAATTAACCTCCTGACTGCCTAGCAAAATTGTATTTTTAGGGTTCCGTATTTAACAAGTAAAAATGGAACCAATATAAGATCACTCCTGTGTCTGCCTATCTGTCACAGCCATTTTGTAAACTATGAAACGTGGAAAGTTTAAACAGGGAGAAGTAATAAAAACTAGTGACCTACATATTTACAGATTACTAAACATTCACAAATATATTTAGGGAAAATGTAAAAGGGATAATTAAGTTACTTGGAAAAAAAAAATAAAGGATCTTTTCTTTGTACATCATGTGAAAGTTTTCATAATGCTGAACTCAAAAATACATTTTTTAAAAATTTAAGTTTTTAAGTTTTCAGAGATATTAAAAATATAGTGCAAAAATATTTTTTCTCCATTTAATTCTGAATCTACTGAAACTAAAATTCTGAAAAGATTAGACATAATAGATGTCAATTTAAACCTTGCAGGAAAATTATAGTGATTACTCTAGATCACATAGTTTTTGAAAAAAAAAAAACATTTTTTTTGTAACACAGAAATTTCGGTTTGCGACAGGGTTGGCATTTTTGCCAGGACAGTGGTAAAAACTGGAAAAAAAAAACAGGGGGAAAAATAGAAAAAAATGGAAAAAACCTATTTGTCTTTAATGTGTAATAAAATCTGCATGCTAATAAGGATAGCAATGGTATAAACAATTAAATTTAACAGAGTACTATTTAATATTTTAATTTAATTTGCTAATTAATTAATATTAAATATTTTAAATCTTTAAAAAATAGATGGGATTCAGTCTTACTTAGGAATTTAAGAACAAAAAAAAAAAATTACATACCTATTTTTTTTTTTTTTTAATCTTAAGGGATATGTTTAGGAAAATTTTAGGTCCTTTAAAGGATCCTTCATAAAATTATTTATCTTAAAACAGGACCCTTCACAAAATTCTTTAACCTCAAACAGGACCCTTCATAAAATTGTTTCTCAAAGTCTCAAATAGACATTTCACCTTCAAATTCAACTTTTCACAAATTTAATCATTTAAAAATAAAATCTGGCCTGTTAATAAACTATTGAACTCACCAAAAAATATATTACTTAGCTTCTCTGTATGTAAAACCTGAAAACACTGATAATTTAAAATTCACAAAACTGTGTCTAGAATTATCACAAAGACAAGAAAAACTTCCCAATTTAACAAAAGCAGGAGCCTGTGAGAAAATTCTACACAGACCCTTGTAAGTAAAGTTTTTTACCAGTCATTAATAAATATATATATATATATTTAATTATCAAAAGATTTTATACAATTTTGTTATTTTTGTTTTATGTCATTAGACTTAAGAAATATAAATATCTAAGTCTTTGGTATTATTTTATAACTATTTATTTGATGAGATTAGTTTGTTAAAGATAAAATAGGTAAATTAAATTGAAAATTATATATTGAAAAAACTGTTATGGCTTATTAGGAAACTAGATTTTTTTCTGTCCCTTTTACACTCCAAGAAAGAAAGAAAATGTTAAATTATTTAGATTTACTTTCAGTAAGTAGCCTGTTGTCACTTTAACTTTTTGTACTATATTCCCCCCCCTCCCCCTACCATAGCAGATGCTTGTCATGTATGGCTAAATCTTTTGAAAAATGAAGAGATAAAACTAAATTTTTCAAAACTAAAATAGAGCTTTGAACAAGCAATTTTGCCATGTCATCTCGTAGTGTATTTGTTACATCGAAAGTACAGAGGTGAACATCTAAATTATGAACAAAAAGAAAGCTGTAAAGCATGGTTATCTAAAATCAATCCCGATTTTTATATCTTATATTATTAATTTCAAGCTAAAAGAAAAACCCTTTCCTAGCTCATATTTTGCAGAAGAAGTGATTAATAGTGTTAGTGTGTGTAATTGGTGGAGAAGTATTGAATAAGCTTGTACGATTTCAAAAAACTTCTGTTCATTAGTAGCACACCTTCAAATATGTCCAGCAAGTAAGCGCTGCTATTGAAAGATTTTTTTTCAAATTTTTCGTTTGTGCAAACTAAGGTTCAAAATAAGCTATCAACAGATACTCTTTCAAAACTTATTTACTGGTATGCCATGCTAAAACAGCAAAATTTAGGTTGTGAGGAAGATATTACTGAAAATTTTGAAATTTAATAGTTTTCCGCTTTCAATATAATTTTATATTAAATTAAATTTAGGTTACTATAACTGTTTCTTCGAATTTCTAACATATATAAACTAAAAAACATAAAGGCTTTGCTCAGTCTCAACAGTTCTATTATGTGAATTATTAATAATTGTATAAACATGAATAAATGGAGTTTCTATTTTTTTATATAAAATTGGTATTTTTTTCATTTATAATCTTGTTATAAAAGTTAATATTTTTTCATAAAGTACATAATTATACTTATTTAACTTAAAAGTTAAAATAAATTTAGAATAATATTGATTTTTTAATTAAGTATACAGTTTATTTTTTCTTTGGTGAAATATTTGTTCTCTTTCTGAGGAAAAAAATTAAATGGACAGCCTATTTTTGCCACCTTTTGGGACGGTTTTTACCAGGTTTTTTCCACCTTCGGCAAAAACTCGCCAACCCTGGTTTGTAAGCATTCAGAAATAGTGTTGAAGAGCACTGGAGGTACCTATCGTAGCAGAAGAATAAAAGCATTGTTGATAACGATTTTGAAAGAAAAAAATTGTCATAATTAACAGAGGTAAAGATAGATGGTTTGGACATACATAATGGTAGGAGCAGTGTACTCTATGTATCACCAACTTTTAAAGCTTAGATAACAACCTCTAAATATATATATGCACCTAATGCAATACCTAATAGCAGTATAAAAGCAATAAACATCAAGTTGTTGAAAACAGATAAATTTAATAAGATATAAACACACAAATGCTATAAGATTCAGATTGAGTTGGTTTCTGAATACACTTCCTACATCTTTAAAAGTTAATTAAAAATCTATCTAGAAAAATGCAGACGGATCAAGATGACATTGCAAATTTGCGACCATTTTTCGAAGCATGCTTAGCACAATGCCAAGTTTAAACTGTGAATAAGGTTTTTCTGTAATATACACTATAAAACAAAAAGATTAATGAATTAAGTTTTATGAAATGCCAAATAAAGTTTGAATATGCACTACTTTTATTCTCAGTACCTAATTAAGGTCATTATAAATAGATAAAAATGAGATAAAAAAAAAGAGTTATACAGAATAGAAATACTTGATATTATTTAGGCTTCATATCTCTTTGAACTTTTATGGTATACCCATTCATACTGTTCCGATATATAGAGCTATAGTTAACCCTACATTGTATAGTTTTTTACAAAATCCTATTCTTTTAACAAAATTTTTTTTAAATATAACAGTTAATTTCTTTGCAATGAAAGAACTTTGCTTAATTTTTAGGGTTTCGTACTTATAAAGTGAAAATGAAACCATTATAAGATCATTTCTATGCCTGTCTGTCCATCTGTCACAGCCATTTTACTCAAACTATGAAATATGGAAAACTCAAATTGGGGGAAGTAATAAAGATTATTGACCCACATATATACAGATTATTAAACATTTACAAATATATTTAGGGGGGGGGGTAGGGGGCTAATAAAGTTACTTGAAGAAAAAAAATCTGTTCTTTGTATATTGTGTGGGGTATGTTGTGAAAGCTTTTGTTATGCTGGACTCAAAAATATATTTCTTTCAAGTTTAGGTATTATATTTTCAGAGATATCCTCAAAATATAGTGCAAAAAATATGATCCTCCCATCTAATTCCAAATGTACAGAAAATAAAATTATGAAAAAAATAGAAGTTATGGATGTTACTTTAAACCTTGCAGGAAAACTAAAGCAATTACTCCAGATTGCAAAGTTTTTGAGAACAGCTCATTTTTCTGTTGCACACAAATTTCGATTTGTGGACATTAAGCAAAGGTGTTGAGAAGTTTTGGAGGTACCTATCACAGGAAAAGCATTGTCAATAACATTTTTGAAAAAAAATAAAATAAAAAAAATAAAACATCAGTAATTAGCTGAGATATCATCTCTTAAAGACAGGGATGTTTTGGACATAAATAATGAAGAGGGCAGCATACTCTGTATACCATCAGCTTAAAAGCTGATGGTATCCTAGATAGATATAGTTTTCTAGATGGTAAGCCTAGATAACAACTTTTAATAATATATTTGTACAATGAAATACCCAGTAATAGTGTAAAAGTAATAAACTGTCATCATATGACCAACATCACTTATAACTCATTAATTTATCTAAACAAAAATTTAAAACATTTTGATTTTAAATCACTTCAATAAACTTGCAAATTTTATACTTTTACTTTAAATATCAAGTTTTTCCTTTAATTTTATAACAATTTTTAATTATCATAAAGTTTCTGATTTGTTGAATAAAGAATTCAAGAACTACCTTAAATAGTTAATAGTTAAACAAAAGTGAATAGTCACTGTTCTCAGGAAAAATGGTTGGTTGTAACCAATCCAAATGTTCTTAAAATTTGCATAATTTGCTTATAGTTTAATGACAATAGTTTTATAAGTAAAATCAAGAAAGCTGTATTTTTTCACTAAGTAGTTCTTATGTAAACATTGTAGTATATCTACTATGTTTCAATTCAATTACATTTTTAATACAGTAGAACCCCGATAATCCGGATCGGTTTTTTTCTTTTTTTTTTTTTCAACTTTGAGAAGCGATTGGAGAAAAATTTTTTGTTTTATTATTCAGAATACGATGATGCAACAAGTTAATGTTAAAGAAATTAGCCAATCGCTTCTCAAACTTGAAAAAAAAGCGAAAAACCCGATCCGGATTATCGGGGTTCTACTGTATTTATTATGAAATTGCTCCATATATTTATCTTTCCATTTTAACTATCATATTTTAATGTGTGCCTTATCTTTTGAAACACACTGCAAATTCACTTGAACGTCATATATATATTCTTATATCCTAACATAGAATTAATCAAAATGGTAGTTTCATTTGTTCTGACAGGAATGAATGCATAGAATATAAACAACAGTTAATACATAAAAAATATTCACATTTGATAATAAAATAAGATCTATTTAGCAATTGTAGCAATCTTAAATATTATGTAACACTGAATAGATATAATAAAAAAAATAATTGTTGTGCTCAATTTCAAAAACAAACCAGTCTTATTGATCTTAGTCTTTTAATAATTTTGTAATGTGTATGGTTCTTCAATTAGTAATAAATTTCTCTGAATTTGTTGAAACCTATCACTGCAGAATAAAATTCTTTTCTGTAATAGTTTAATTTTACTGTTTCTTTTATCATCTTCCTACTAGAAATATTTATACTTTTATGAATTAGTTTTTTCTTAGACTTGACAAATTTTGATTTGGCTTTCAGAGAAAGGATATTTTTTGTGGTAGTTCATTTTATTTGTAAAAGAAAATGACCATATCTTCAAAATGCCATGTTAATGTAATCAAGTTTTCCCTAGTTAACTCAAACTGGATTATAGACAGAAATATACAGATATTTTTCACTAAACAAATAGTGTTAGATTAACCTTTGATGGCTGCTAATGTTTGAAAAAGACCTATTTCAAAGTTATTTAATGTTTGATTGGAACATGTCTAGTGGCTTTCATTCTTTGGAACACTTATGAATGCATTTTATGCAAAATGCAGGGATGAGATTAACCAAAAAGCAAAAAAGCTGAAAACTGTGCAAACAACTTTTGAGCAATGACAGGAATGTCAATCGCAACAAATATAATTGAATTAATATATAACATACAATTTAGCTTTTGGTAAATTAAATTAAAAGGAAATTATTAACGTGAGTTGCAGAAATTATTTATACTTATTCTAATGAAAATTTAGTTTATCAAGATACAGTACATTAATAAAATCCTGTTATTGGCATGAATATTTTTTTTATTGAAATTTTCTAACAGTAAGACACTTTTGGTTAAGAATTTGAAATTTTCTTTGTAGAGATGGGAAATATGGTTATTTTTGGTTAACAGGTTACATCATTCCACAGTAGCGCTGGTAACAAGTTCCAACATCCTGTTATTTTTGTAACAGGATACAATAAACAATTTATAAACAATTGCTAAATATGCTCCCAAACGGACAACACATGGGATATGGGCCCCCAAGGTGGTGCCCTCCATGGAGGGAGGGGGGGGGTCTTTCTAAGGGAACCCAACCCGTATTTACGCAAGGAAATCCAAAGTTTGAAGAAAACCACAGAAAACTCCGAATGATTGGGCTGATGACCGCGATTGGGTTTTGTTCTAATCCAGCGACTGCCATCTACCAGTTTTGAGGGCAGAATCTCTCAGCCACTGGTGGGGCAACAACATTTAAGAATACTATAGGCACATATATTTTTGAATATAAAATAATGTATCCAATAAGTATACGTATAAAATGGTGTTTAAAATAAGTAATGTATACGAAAAGCAGGAAATTTAGAAAGTACAAGAAAACATATTCAGAAAACTTTCTTTAACATATAGAGGAAAACGAATTTTTCAAAAATCCATTTTCCGTATACCGCGTTTTCTCAATCAGCACTGTTGATGTTTTAAAATCTGAGATGAAATGCATTACTGAATTTTCGTACAGCAAGTCAATGCGTGCTGCCACTATTAGAACGGCTGCAAAACATAAAACAAATATTAACTGATAGGACAAAGAAACTTGTGAGATAGGACAGATGGTAGAGAATGAAATTTTTTCCAGATTCAGTTTTTTTTACTAGTTTCTTAATAGCAGATATGTATAGTATGCAAGATCGATTGTACGCTATTATGAAAGCAAAAGAGGGTGTTACAAAAAATTAACTACCATTTACTTCATATTAATAAGGTAATATTGTTGCGCAAAATAAAATATTCTAATACTTTGAACTCATCTAAATTTTATCCTATTATTTTTATGTCTTTCAGAAAGCTGTAAACCTAATATATTGTACTGTATTTTATATTTTGTAAATACTAAAATCTTATCTAAACATTCCAGATTCAATTTAGAAGAAATTTAATTGCATTTACTTAGTATAAAAATGATTAAATTGAAAATAATTTTTTAATAATTTTTCTCAATTATTTTAATATTTGGAATATGAGTTGTATTAAAATGGTTCCAAAGTTCACTAGCTCATACTTTTTTATATGGATCCATACATAAATAAAAAATAAGACTTATTTCCACAAAATTTTCACCCCCCCCCCCCTAAAAAAAGTGACATTTTTGGAGTGCCGACAGAAGTGAAAACTTGGACAATTACGTTTTTATTTTTTGAATTGTCAGGACATATTTTTTTGTAATCGTCAGGAAACATTTTATTGTGCAGGAAATACTTTTAAATAATGTGTTTTTTTTAATTCATTATTATAAAGTACTACTACAAAAATTGCATTACAATTTTCATTTAATGTGCAATTGTGCATGAAAAATAATGCATATTGTTTTACATAAAAAAATTGCAATAAAAAGACTGAATAATATTTATATGGCGCAGATGTCATACACACATCACGTTGGCACAATTTTTTTCTGATACAGATTTGGCAAAAAACCTCGAAGAAGTTTAAGAAATTTAAATTTCAACCCATTATGGGTCCGTAACGTGACCCAGAATAACGGGAGAAATTTTTTTATGCTAGATTTGTAATGTATTAAGCATAAGCTTTCGATAGACATATTACATCAAAAAATGAGAAACGCATTGTTCAATGAATGGGTGCTTTCAGAAGTCACATTCATTCAGAAAGATTTAGAGGTGTGAAAAATGGATTTTGGAGCAGGAAAGTCTGTATTTGGAGTGGCAAAAAAATAATTTTGAAAATTAGTTTTTGAGTTAGTTTTTTTCAGAGTCCCTTTAATGAAATTTTCAGTTTTTTCATTATCTCTTCATGAAATCTGTCATTTGTTGGAATCTTTTGGCAAAATTTAAAGGTTCTTTTTTTTTTTTTTGCCATTTTTTGCAAATATTTTGATGAAATTTGCCGTTTTTTCGCGATCGTTTGACGAAATCTGCCGTTTTTTCACGATCGTTTGACGAAATCTGCCGTTTTTTCGCGATCGTTTGACGAAATCAACCGGTTTATTGCAATCGTTTGATGATATCTACCGATTTATCGTGATTTTTTGACAAAAGTTGTCATTTTTTGGTAAAACATTTGGCGAAATTCGCCGTTTTATCGCGATTTTTGACAAAATCTGCCGTTTTTTCGGTATTTTGTGACGAAATTAACCATCCTTTCGCGAATCTTTTGACAAAATTGGCTGGAAATTAGTCGTTTTTTGGCGATCTTTTAAGGAAATTTGCCGTTTTTTCGCGATTTTTTTGACGAAATTACGCGTCTTGTATTTTTTTTTTTGGTAAATTTGAAATTAACAAAAAAGCTTAAAACTGCGGATCCGCGGAAGAATCTCATCCCTGAAAATGACTTTTTTCAAACTGGATGAGATCAGAACACAAACTATTAAACAGATCTTGATACACAATTTTTTTAATTAAAAGGAACATAATTAATTGCAGCATAACAACTTTTAGCCACTTCTATAAAAAAATAAACATTTTTAGAAGCACAACAAAGTGTGAAAAAATGGGTCCAAAATAGATCTTAAGGTTTTGTTCATCTCACAAAATCCTCAGAGTCCACTTCTCTATCTGTCTGTTACAAGCTCATACTCAGAAACTATTTAAATTACAGACTTGAAATTCTTTACATAAAGCTGAAAATTTTGAAAAAATATCATTTTAATTAAAATAATTTGTTATTTCTAGATTTCGAAACAATCATAAATTCAGCAAATATTACAAAGGACTGTGGTAGGGCATTCGTCATCTACACAATAGATTGTGAGTTTGAATCTGTCAGGCAGAACTTTTAAATTTTGATTTTTTTAAAGAAAATTACTTTCTTTTAGCTTTTTTTTTTGCAAGCAGCAATTTAATATGTACATAATTAATTTCAGAAAGAGAAAATCTGAAATTGCAATTAAAAAAAATCCAGAGAATTATTCACTTATATATTTTTTAAACAATATACATTTAGTAACAATTAATGCTTGCATGTCAGATAATATAATCAAATCCATATTTAATATAATAAATTCTTCATAATACACTTCTTATGGACAATTTTTTTTCTAGTAATCTATATGCATTATTGCAGAATTAAAAAGGAATTTTTTCCTTTTTATTTCAAATTTTAATATAGATTAAAGTTCTTTTTTCGCATCATCTACTGAGCTTTTGTAAAGTGAAATAATTAATATGGATTTTTCTCAATAATTTTGGCATTTTAAATATGTTTTAGCAATTTTTTTCTTCTAATCCTGCAGTGCTTGCATGGCATATTGTTACATTAAGGCTTGTGTGACATCTAACAGACAGCATGTATATTTTTGCTATATTAATTGGTTTTAATAAATTAATTGGTCATACAATTCAAATTTGTAAATGCAAAGGAATTATTGAAGCAAAACATACATATTAAAAAAGAAACATCTCCGTCATCTGTGGAATGTCACACACTCACTGCAGGGTTAAAAATATTCTTTTTTATACCTCAGCAATTTTTTTGAAATTTATAAATTAAAAAGTATTTAGATTTTTTAAAATTTATTTAAATAATTTTTATTTGATTAAAATAGATTTTTTAAAATTATTTTAAAATTAAATTTTACAATTTAAATAATAATGCTACCATTTATGTAAGAATGTAAAAGTTATAAATTAACAATTTTGATTTATTTAATTTAAAGATAAAGTGTTTTAAAAGACCTATTAAACAAAATCCTCTGTGCGATCTATGATCACACTTACTCACTTGTTTTAATGGTTGTCATTTTGTTGATTTTCAACTTTTTAACCTGAAAGTGCTTGAAGCTCCTCACAATCTTATCTTCATTATCATAATTATTTTCAAAAACTGATTACGACTCTGGTGGTCTATCGAATCCTGCCCAACTGAAAGTGAAAGGCATGCATGCTGGAACATCCACCCATGTAATTTGAATCACATCATTATTTTTTTTTAAATCTTATTTATATGATAATAAATAACATTGTAAAAAATGTAGAGCAAAAATATTCATTTCAACTTTAGAAAAAAGTCTAAAAAACACCATTTTATCGGACTACTAAAAGCAAATCCCATCTTACTAGTCATTTCGCTTATTAAAATTCAAAAGTACATTTTCAATTTTGATTAAAACCCTTCAATACATTTCAAAATTGTGTATTTTCATACTTTGTATTTTTAAATAAAATTTAGCATTATTTACTTTTTTTTTTGAGGGGGGGGGGGAGTGGGGGGCTTTAGAAGAATTACTTTACTTTAACTTTATCAGGAAATGTCATCATTTATCATGCATGAACATTTACTCTTCATCTAACTTAAAATGATTTTTAAAAAGAAAGAGAAAAGTTCAGGTGTTTACAAGAATTATTCATCATCAACAAAAGTCTCTAAAACCAAGCCAAGAATGAACACTGTTCCTTTTCAAATTAAAAATGTATTTTATTTTCTTATTACAAAGGAATCTATGAGGGAAATTCTTCTATCTTACAAAAGATTGTAATGTAGGATTCTGGCATTGTACTGTAAAAGATTGCATAGAAAGTAATAACATTAACAATTGGGAATTCTCATTTACATGATTTGCACTTGATGTACATTTTTAATGATTGAATACGTTAAGAAGTAAAGTTTAGAATATTGTATGTTTTGCTTTACTTCCTTATTCCTTTTGTATGTGTAAGTTCACCATTTTTATTTTTTTAACACAGACCATTTTCATAAAATAAAAAAATTTTTCAAATAAATTTTTGTCTTATTTTTTTAAAGTCAATCCTGCTCTGAAATATAATCTCACTTCTTTTATTTCACATTTATAAAATAATTTTCATCTGTAAATGAATATTGTTTTAAAGAAATCAATCCATATTTCTTATTTTTCTATGTTGAAAAAATGCTACTTAAAATTGTGCACTTAAAATTATAATGAAACTTAAGAAAAAAAGAACTTGTTTGTCATAGAATCTTGTTTTAAATGGAAAACTTTATACTACAAGTAAAATCACCATAGTAAAATTGTAATAAACAGTGTATCCGATAAAACAAAATTATCTAAAATTCTCCATTCCCCCTGTTCTGTCTTTTTAGTCCCTTGTGATTTTATTTCAATAGGTTTTACTGAATTTGTTAATTAGCCAACTTTAAATACTTAGATTAATGTAGCACTATGTAAACACTAACAATATGAAATTGTCTGTTTTATATGAATGCAAAAATGTTTTTTTTTTTTTTATTGTAGATATGTAACATTGCACAAAGTAGAAACAAACTGACTGAGCCCTGTGCTTTGTCTAATGTTGTATATTTCTTAAATTTCTAAGAAGTATTACATTGCTTTCACAATTTTTTATGATTGGTTGGTACAAGCTCTAAAATAATTTTACCCATAACAGGAGAGTTAAAAAAGTAAAATAATAATAAAAGATACGTGGTCTTACAGACTGCATTTATTTATAGATCCAATAAAGCTTTTTTCTGTAAATATTTGTATAAAATTAAATAGATGTGTATTTTGAATATTTAACTTATGAGAGAAAGAAAAAAACATTTTTCCAAAGGAATTTTTGTTTTTAAAAGAATTTTAAGGATATTTTTAAAACATGGTGTCTACTCCATCAACAAATTTTATTGGGTTTAATTAACACACTGTGGTTTTCAGAGCATTCTTCTTGTTACAGGTTAAAACTTAATTCTTGTTTAATAAAATTATCTGTCCATGTCGATATATTAACTTCAGGATTTTTAAAAATTGTGGTTATATATAGATGTTACAAAATAGACACTTTCATGATGTAATCTTTAGAATGAAAACAAAATAACGAACAAAGATAGAATTTTGTTTATTTAAAAAAAAATAGTATTTTATATAACTATACAAAGTAAAAAATGATATAATATTCATATTAATGTGTACCAGGACTAGAAGGCCATATGAGTATACCAGCCTCTCCTTCCCTCAGTTGCATTTGTCTCCTGTTTCACAGTAAAGTTTTCTAAAGAATTTACTTGTTCAAACCTGTCATTATCTGGTATTCTCCTTCCCTCATTTGCATTTGTTTCTTGTATCACAGTAAAGTTTTCTAAAGAATTTACTTGTTCATACCTGTCATTACCTGTAAAGAAAAAAAAAAGTAATTAAAAAAATGCTATTTAAGCCAGTATTTTATTTATTGAACTGTTAAGTAATAAAACTTTCTTCATTACTTTCCTATCTCAATTTTCCATGTCAGTATTATTAAACTTAACAACAAATATTATGATACAATGGTGTTTCAATTATAATTTATTCAAGCTAAGAGACTCAAGGAAAACTTAAAGGATTGTGAATTAACACACACACACACACACACACACAAAAAAAATCTAGTTTTAAACCTTTTCTTTTTTCTTTTTTAATACAGATTTGGCAATTTTAGAAAAACAAATATTTGTTATACTAAATAAATATATTGAAGAATTAAATTCTATCTACATAAAATAATTCTTAATAGAGGACTTACAAAGGTGTCCAAGTAATCAACCAGTGAACTTACAATGGTACCACTGGTTCCAATTTTAATAAGTATGTCCCAAAACTTTTCTCAGTTTAGGCCTTGCAGATTCAAGTTTAGTTGGAACATTAGCTAATTGCACCATTCTATTGACGAGGATTTTATATGTACCATCAACATAACAACCCTTTTTTCCTTCCTTATTTTTTTCACAGCATGAAAAATGAGAATGAGATGACCAGTTTTTCACGATTTTAGTTATCAAAATTTTCTTTCCATTGCCGTACTAAAAAGTAAAATACCTCAAAATCAACTATTTATACTTCTAAAGTGCACTTTTCAGTTCTAAAACTATTAGAGAAATGCTTCTGCTTAGAATTTTTTCAAAGCACCATCAAAAATAATATATATATATATATATATATATAAACTGGTTGGATGTTTTTGCTTTTTTGTTAAACTATACACCCCTGATGACGTAGTTTAATGGAAAAGCCTTCTACTGCCTTTTTATCCATTTATTTTTCATTATTTTAGTAATCTCCTTCTATTTCACTTCAAACTTCAACTGTTTTCAATAAGATGATTGTAAAAATATTGGTTTCATTGGTTTATTGTATGGTAATATATGAATTACTCTGGTTATATAATGTCCATTTATCCACATATTTCTTAGTAATTTGGTAATCTGCCTTCTATTTCTCTTCAAACTTCAACTGTTTTTAATAATATGAATGTAAAAATACTGGTTTCATTGGTTCTTTTATTGGTATTGTCTGAATAACTTTGGATGTATTTATAAAAGTATTTATATATATATATATATATATATATATATATATATATATATATATAAACATTTTCTTGTACTTAGTGGTTTATTTTCTGAATTATTACTTAAACTACAGAAAGCAAAAACACACACACACACAATATATATATGTTTTCTTGATTCCTTTGACGGTGGTAATGATTATTATGGCTGATTATCTGCACTTGAAATAAAGGGCTGAGATGATAAATGGGATAGTGTCTTTAGTTTTTTTTTATGGAATTTAACTCAGATTTATGCAAAATTAAAGGAAAACTCTTTACAGTTAGATGAAGGAGCACAACATGGATTTGAAACCAGCTTTGAGAGCAGAATATCTTAACGGTGTGGGGCAAATTGTCCTTTAAATTAATTTTATATAAATGAAAAAGTTTAATCATTGCAAATTTATTATTATTAGTATTATTTATTATTATTATTTCATTTATTTATTTTTTACAGATGATATTAAACTTGATCAGTAAATTTTTTCAGAACATCTTTAACTTAAGATTAAATATAGTAATTTTAATTATTTTATACTTTGTTTGTTAATGCATTCATTAGAAAAATGTATAAATTGATTTGAAATCTATATGTAGAAAACTCCCTCAAATCTACACATAACAACAGATGTAAACAATGAACCTTTCAGATCATGTGTATGGCAAAATTACAAATTTTTTTTAGCTTTATACAATTCCATATGTATTTTAATATATAATTTTTGATAATATGACTGAACTTGTGGTTTTTCATAAAAGAAGTATAAATTTATTTATGAAAAAAAAAAAAAAAAAAAAAAAAAAAAAAATCTTGATATTTTTGATTTTACTGATGATCTTAATTTTTTTTACAAAATATATTTATTAATCAAGTTTCTTTGGTTATTAAAAGTGCCTAAACCGGAAATAAATAAGACTTCCTTACTTTATGATTTTGATGTGAATTAGTAGATTATCTGTATGAGGAAAATTTCACTGAATAATTCAGGACATTAATTATTAACCATTGGACCATAATTATTACATATATTTAATTATACATTATTATTTATTTGACCTTTATTTTTAATAATTTTTTTTAATTATCTTACTTTTTATCACTTTAGTTCATTATTTAATTATTTTAATATTTTACTAGAGTAGACTTCCTCAAATCTGCACAGCTTAGGAGCACAGGTTTTGTGAATTTCTGGCCATTGCTTTGTTTAAATTTTTTTAAACAGTAATTTGAATGTAATTAATAATGCAATTGAAACTATAATGAATGCTTACAATATAGTAAAATATTAAAATAAGTACCGTAATTTTCGGAAGAAATGCCGCGCGTTTACATGTTTTAAAATAAAATTTCAAGCGATGCGACCTTTCTACCAATGCGGCGTTTACATGCTTTTTTTTAAAAAAAACAAGCGTGATATTTTTTCGAAATTTTTCCGGATTTCCCTCTTCTCCATCCCCCCGCCCCTTTTATGACTCCTTTTTATGACCATTTGTTGATTTTCGCTAAATTTTTTTACATTTCAAATTTTTGTATTAATGACTGCCTTTTCACAATTTTTGGAACAGAAATACCTCTTTAATATGTATTGCTGTAAGAAAAAAAATCACCGTATTCGCCTCGCCGCACTAAGTATATTTTAAGCTTTTAAACTTGTATGCGCCACGCTGCTTATTCCCGAAAATACAGTATTTAAATAATATTATTAATTTCGAAATTTGTATTTAAATTATTATTTTCTGATTGATAATTTCATTTTTATGCATTCTTAATACAGCTTATTAATGTGTTTCTGTTTAGCACATCAATCGCGATTACCACAGAAATTTAAACTGCGGCGTTTACGAGCATTTTCTAAATTTTTTTGAGTGATTCTTTGCGCTGTGGCGTTTTTTCCAGAAATTACAGTAATAAAGTAAAATAATAAAAATTTAGATAATTTTTAAAATAATCAAATTATTAAAAGCAAAGTCCAGGTTAATAATCAATTATGTATGATTAAATATTCACTATAAAAGATGAAATATATTATTCCTAAATTATTCAATGAAACTTGCCTCATAAAGTTACATTAATATTTCATGTTCACATCAAAATCATAAAGAAATTTTGTTTCAGGTTTAACCAGACTTAATAATTAAAAAAGCTTGATTAATGCAGAAACATACTTGGTAACAAGATTGTGATTAATAGTAATATCATCAATATCTGAACTTTTTCAGAAATAAATTTATTCTAACCTTCATGAAAAAACATGAATTCAGTAATACAAACAAAATTACAAATTAAACTTTTTATAGAATTGATATACAAAAAAAAAAAAAAAAAAAAAAAAAAAAAAGTCAAATTTTGTCCTTATATCTGAACTGAATGTTTCATTGTTTACATCTGTAAATTATGTGCAGATTTTAGGGTTGTGGATTTTAGGGAGTCTACTGTATATTGCAAGCATTTGTTAAAATTTTAATTGCATGATTACATTCAAATTACTGTTTAAAAAATGTAAACAAAGCAGTGACTAGAAATCTGCAAAATTCTAAAATCTGTGCAACCTCTGGTCCAAGTTGTGCCGATTTGAGGAGGTCTGCAACATGTTAGTCAAGTGTAATAAAGCAAATAATTTTTAAACATAATTTTAGCATTTAAAAATTAGTTAAGGCAGCAATTAAAAAATATACAAATATTCTACAATTGAATATTACTTTAGTATAAAGTATTTGTTATTTAAAGTGATTACTTTAATATTTTCTCTATAGTGTATCTGAAAGAAAAGAAAATCTTTAAAATATTCTTTATAAAAATACAAAACTCAGAATGCATAGCAAATTGAATTTATCAACAACAGTAGTTTAAACATTTCTACTTCTATATGATTAAATTAATTTGTAACAGATCCTAGAAAATAAACAGAAAAATACTTAAAAAAAAAAAAAAAAAAAAAAACTGGAATAGCATAAAAAAAAAAAAAAAAAAACTAAGATAAATTGATAAAATTAATAAATTATTTAAAGCAGGTTTGGTCAAATCTTTTCCTACAATACTTATTTATAAAAATAGTATATATATTTTAAAGGATCCTTTTAGTTTCATGGAACACTATACCACATTCTATTTCCCATCTTGGTTTTCTATAGATTTTTTTCTTCTTCTTTAGAAGCATGCAATGTATGTCCCCTAAAAAATCAAGTTGCTTTGGATTTTCAGCTATTTTAGAATTTAAACAACAAAAGCAATGTTATGCACTGCATGAGACAGAATAACAAATTATCACATTCACTTGAAATAAAAATTTTAAAAGTTTCACACAATGACTGAAATGTATTTATCTTGTTTTTCTATTCATATACTGCCCATTTTATTAAATGTTTTATACACTTGGAAACAAGCAAAGATTAAGGATTTAAGGGCTTATTCAAAGACTGTTTAGATATAAGCAAAAATGTATGAATTAAACATTCTTTAGAATAAGTTTAATACATAAGAAAAAGAATCACCACATTGCCAGTTTACTTCAAGAAATTCTTATCAGGAAGTATAAAGTAATACAGTATAACATCTTTAATCTGGAAACTTCTGCAATCTGGACACTTAGGTACGTTTATTCGTTTTTATTGTGAATTAGATGGCACCATAGATCATATATAAATGAATTTCAGCAAATAGTTAAGAAAATGAAAAAATTACATAATAACATAACTTTTTTTTCAATTTTAAAACTTTAAGAACTCTCTAAATTATATTTGTTATTAATGTAGGTGTGTTTTTAAAAATTAAGTTGTAAAAATTCATGATTAATAGTAATTTCAGTTATTTTTCTTTTTCAAAAGATAATAAAATGTCCCGAAAATATCACAAAATCGGACTTTTTTTTATTGTTACTTCTTTTAAGTATTTAACTTATGACTTACTTTGATATTTATAGTTGCTATATATTTAATTTATATCACAGTTTTAAATAGGTTACAATAATTAGAAGGTTGATTTTTAAATTGTAAGTCTTAAATTTCTCACTGTAACTTTTTTCGGTTTTAGAATTTAGTTTTTCAATATTTTTCATGACCAAGTCTATTATTCTTGTGATATACATCATTTATTAAGTATTCACAAATCAGAAATCGCAATTTTTTTTTAAATTCTATGGTTTTTTTTTTTTTTTTTTTTTTTTTTTTGCGACACTGCATAAAATATACATAATTTTTTTAAAAACATTAGTTTTTGTGCATTTTGAATTGATTTTTCTCAATGTTTTCAATCATCCAGTTCCTTACTTTTATGGTATTGCCATATTAATATGAGATATTAGTATTATCATTAATCTTCTTGCAATTTCGCTACAAAACTTCTGTAATCCAGAATTTTCTATAATTCGGACTTGCTGTAATCGCAGTGATTCTGGATTAAAGAAATTATACTGTAAATACTTTCATTAGGGAATTTTTAAGAATTTTTAAAGAATAAAATATTTTAAGCTTAGTAAGGAACATATATATCATGGAAAAAATTGCCATACATTACATAAAACAAACTTGATTCTTTTTTTCCCATAGGGTTAAAAATGATATGTTATCACTATAAGAGCAGTATGTGTCCCAAATAAAGTTTCTTTTTTATGAAAATGGAGAAGAAATTTACTGTCTCTATTTGAAAAAAAAGTATGTGTCTATTTTCAGAGATCATACCAGTAGCAATTCCTGCCATCAGGATTCCACTTCTTTTCATCATTGAATTACACTCGAGTTAAGGTCACCAGGGCTGTAGCTAGAAGTGATCAATAAGGGGGGGGGGGGGTCAAGAAAATGTAGAGGGAGTTCATAATTTGTTTTTTCTCTCTCTCTGACACAGAAAGATAAATTAGTGCCTATTCACATTGTAGTTACTATGTTTCTCATTAAACTGTTGTAATAACTTCATTTTATGCTAAGAAAAGTAATGATGATGAAAATTTTGAGTCTAAAACTGGTGAAAAATTAAACATGTTAGCTTCATATGTACAAATAGGATGAGGAAGTGTTGAAACACTTATTTTAGATACAATTTAGTAACTCTGCAAAACTATGAAAGGTTCTCAAAACTAAATTAGATTTTTGTACAGAATTTCATTTGAATTTTCGAAACAAAAATTCATTGAGTGACCTTGGAATTTTTTCCAGGCGGGGGGGGGGGGGGGGGGGGGGGGGCGGCTCAAAATATTTTAGGGGGGCTGAGCCGCCCATAGCGCCCCCTTAGCTACGGCCCTGAAGGTCACAATATATAAAATCTGTGAAAACTGATGAACTATTCATTGTATTGCCACTAAATTTGTCACAGAGGTATAATACAATGGAGGAAATAATGTAGCAACATAACAATATGGAATAATAAAGGAAATGGGAATAATAAAGGATTCTGATAATTTTAAATGGCAGGTATACCAGTCACTCATTCCCAAGGAATTATAATATGTATGCTTTTTGTATAGAACCCTCTGAGCATGAGTAATACTCACACTTGACCATTTATTTCATATATGTCATGCCTTCCTGTAACATATGAATCTATTCCTAGCTTTTAATAACTTACGGTTGGCAAAAAATTATTTGTACACTCTAAAATTATTAATTTTTAACTAAATAAAAACAGATATTTTGTCAAAAATAGTTTTAATACAGTATGTTTACCATGTGTTAAGTTGAACAGTTTCTTCCAAAAAAAAATTTTTGTACATTTCCCCATTCTGATATACACTGTGTTAGTGTTTATGGTTCAAAGGACTACTTATACAGAAGCTGTTAATAATTTTTAACTTCATATTATATTTGTCTGACAATTAATTTCATTTGTTCTTGAAGTAATTGATTGGTAATTGAATTAGGGTGATTCCTCTCCCCCCCCCCCCCCCCCAATAAAGGTTCAGCAGAACGTCATTAGATGCCCGCACAGAAAAGTTGTTGGTCCTAAACTCGAGAGCGGCGCGGTCGAAACTCATGGTCGAGCCAACTTTAATTTATTATACTGGGACTGGGTCAGGTCTTCACACTTTCAGAACCAAGTCGGGTCGGGTCTTATTTTTTTCTGCAGAGTTGGATCAAGTCACACTGTTTTTTCCAGATCGTGTCTGACGTAGACTTCTTCCTACTAAAGGCCAAAATTTTCAAGCCCAGGCTCCGTTGTGTATAAAGGCTAAACGCTCGATCTGGGTTCGACACAGCCCGTATGCTGTGGCGGAACTAAGGGGCGAGGGGAGGGGATAAAGTCCCCCGTCCTTGGCTAATAAGGGGTTTACAAAGTGACAATATGCATCCTCACAAGAAATAACTTAGGGCGAAGCTCAAGCCCGTCATGGCCTGACATGGGTCCCGACTTGGATTAGGTAAGGTTTTCTCTCATTTTGAATCAGGTCGTGTCATGATTTTGCTTTTTTTGGAGATTCGGATAGGGATAGGTTTCTTTTTCTTCCAGACCGAGCCTGGTCTTGATTTCATTTTTCCTAGAAGTTTGTATTGGACAAAATTTCTAGCCCGGAATAAAAGCTAAATATTCAATCCATCTCTGATCTAGATAGTATGATAAACATTATTGGCCTGACTGCGACCCATGCAGCTAAACGTTCAGTATGTCTCTGATTTTAATGTCTTCGAAGGATTGCATTCACGGATAAAAGCGAATTTCGTTAAAGGATCATGGAAAAACACAAATTTTGTCAAAGGATCGCGATCAAAAGTGGCTCGACCATTCTCGCAAGAGTAAAAACAGAATCTGTAACTAACTCAAATTCAAAATGTATGAGAATCTGCCTTGATGCGCTAAGTGCAGATAAAAAGTAAAAGTCAACCCAAACAATAGCAAAATATAGATGTTAATCGGACTCAGATCCGACTCGAAGCAAAAAATCAGAAATTAACTTGACCCGCAATAAACAGTAGAAATTAACTAGATCCAAACATGACCCACAACAAAAAGTAAAAATAAACCCAACAAGCAGCAAAAAATAGAAGCGAATCTGACATCAAATTTTGTGAAATGATTGCGGAGAATGCATGAATTTCTTCAAAAGGGTTGTGAAACAGACGCTCATTTCGTACAAAAATTGTGAAAAAGAACAAAAATTTTATCAAAGCATTCACTCTAATCAATTCGAGTCAACACAAATCCTTCCCACAAAAGTAAAAACCAAATCCTAAACTGTCCCAAATCAGAATTGTATGTCAAACTGCCCCAAATACGCTAGGCACATCTAAAAAGTAAAAGTCAACCCGACCAACAACAAAATGTAAGACCAGAGTCGACCGCACCCAAAAGCAAAAAAACAGAAATTAACTCGAGCCGCAGCAAAGAGTAGAAGTCAACTGGGCCCAAACACAACCCAAGTAGAAATTAATCCAACCCACAGCAAAAAAGTTGACTAAACACGACCTGCATTAAAAAAAATTATCTCCGACCCGTGCATCAGACTGAAGTTTCCAAATTTTTTAAATTGCCCCCCTCCCCCCCTTGAGGACTCTCCACATCCGCCCTTGCAATAAAGATGGTAAAAGAATGGACCAATTAAACAATTACCAATCAATACCTGCCCATACATTTATGAAAAATTGTTGAGACAGCATGTGTGTGTATACTTTGTAGTGGGTTGTTGTAGCTCCAAACATGAACAATTAGTCCAGGCATTAAGTTCTCAAAAAGGACAAATAAATGCAAGTTTTGGTGTAGTTTTGATTTTTGGTTCCCTTCATGTTTTTTGGGTCGCTGAACACGAATCTGGCATAATCCAACAAAATTTCTCCCCGGAAACACGTTTTTTTGGCATAAAACGTGCAAAAAACGTGACTTTTTTTCATTTTTTCTAAATAACTTCAAAATTATGCATTTTACATAAAAGTCATCAATACATAAATTAAAGAGCACAAAATTTCCTACATTTCATGTATTTAAAGTTTTTTTCTCTGATCAATGGTTTAGCCGTGAGAGAGCCGCGAAAATGGGTGTGAAAAGCAAAAAATTCTGAAAAACGTGAATTACAGCACCGTACGTCGATGAAACATGAAAAACAACCATTTTACGCAAATTTTCCCCACTTAATAGTACTAAATATATTATTATTGACTATATTCTATTAATCTGATGTTCTTTGTTTCTTTCATAAAAAAAATAAATAAAAATGAGCATATTTGGGATCAAAATCTTCATTTGTTATTACAAAATAATAATAGCAATAATTTCTTAATTTGACTCTTAAATAATGTAAATAAAATAACTGAAACAGGCTTTAACATATAAAAGCTGACACGGATTCCAGTTCTTAAAGTTCTCGAAGTTCAAAATGTGCGTGTGGGGAAAAAAAAATCCGGAAAATTATGGCACTGTACATAGATTTAACATGAATCTGACCATTTTTCGCAAAGATTGACTTTAAATGATACTGAAGATATTGTGATCGACTATGTTTTACAATGAAGTTGCTAACAATAAAAACGACGACTCATTATGAATTATTATTTAATTATAAATAATTATGTACATTAGTAAGTACATTTACTTAAAAAACAAAATACTATTTCCGCTTTCTTTCATTTGAAGATCCCTTCTTTTCACCGACATCTACAAAATAGAAAATAGACAAATGGAATTAGTGGGTGTTTTTATAATTATCAATATTATAAATAAAAGTTTTTTTTAATAGTAAATATTTGATACCTTGCGGCATGACTATTTCCCCTTCCATTGGGTCCTCTGATTCATTGTGTGGGGAATCCATTTCCAGATCGGCTCTTCGTCTTGACACACAACTGCGATGTTGTTGCAATTTCCCGAAGAAAACCTTATATTTGATATCTTCGCAAATAATTTTTGCTTCTGCTTCAACCATCATTCCCAGCCTCTCATCTCGATCAGATTTACATGTTTGCTGATACCATACATTAGTCAGTTATCTTCCCTCCTATATTCTTGAAACACACAATCGACTTTTTTTTCTGATTCTTTGTGATCAGTATGTCGTCCCCATATAATGAGGTTAAACTTTACAGTTTTCATATCAAGTTGACAATTCCGTGTAACCTGTTTCATTAGCTCTTCCATGGAGAATTGACACTCGTCATCATGATTTTCAATGTAATGGTATATACTTTGCATTACTCTGTCGATTGCCTTGGCAAATGGTCCACGTTTCTTCTGTTCTTGGACCTTCGGCCTCCCATAAATATATTTAAAACATTTTATGTGGTATTGAGCATCTGCTGCGATCAAATCATTCACTGGTTCGATGCGCTGAATTATAGCCTGCTCATAATCATCATTCCGAGCTCTTGCTGCTTTCAAAATTGTACTTTTGAATCCCATGTGTCACACACTGTATACAGTATTGCGTTCGCTTGGTAGATTTTTCGCTTGTGTTGCAATGAACTCTTCTGAAATGCACAGTCCATATATAAAACAATTAGTTCGAAAATTAAACTGAGGAGTTGGTGATCTTAAAATTTGAGAAGTGTATTCACTTTGTTTCTCAATCTTCTTCACATAAGCAGTAATCATCCGTTCATTTACGTATGCATTTCTACACTTAATATGCACATCTACTGAGGTTGTCCCCTTTAGGAAAACTGCTTTTCCATCCTTTCTTTCTGTACTTGCCTTGATTAACGCTGCAATATTTCGACTAACTTTCACTGACGGACTCTCTTCTAAAGGAGAGTCACAAATAAAACACAGCGACATCGCGCAAAATCACTTTAGATGTTCACTATATTCACGAAGACATAAACAGTGAATTACAAAATTATAAGTAAACAGTTGCATATGGAAACTGAGAGGAATATGCCCTCCTGATAAGACAGTAATCTGAACAGTGATCTGTGCGACGCATATTTCTAACAGAGGCGAGACTGCTGCGGAAGGAGGAGGCAGTTAGTATTCCACTGAACGTGGATATGGGATGCGGGGGGTGGGCGCTTGACCAACGTTATTTCACACTTGCACCCCCTTCAATCAAGGGAGAAAGTGCAGATGGAATCAGTTAAAGCCTGTTTTAGTTATTTTATTCACATTATTTAAAAGTCAAATTAAGAAATTATTACTATTATTATTTTGTAACAGCAAATGAAGATTTTGATCACAAATATGCCCATTTTTATTTATTTTTTTTATGAAAAAAACAAGGAACATCAGATTAATAAAATATAGTCAATAATAATATATTTAGTATTATTAAGTGGGGGAAATTTGCGTAAAATGGTTGTTTTTCATGTTTCATCGACGTACGGTGCTGCAATTCACGTTTTTCAGAATTTTTTGCTTTTCACACCCATTTTCGCGGCTCTCTCACGGCTAAACCATTGATCAGAGAAAAAAACTTTAAATACATAAAATGTAGGAAATTTTGTGCTCTTTAATTTATGTATTGATGACTTTTATGTAAAATGCATAATTTTGAAGTTATTTAGAAAAAACGAAAAAAAGTCACGTTTTTGCACGTTTTTTGCCAAAAAAAAACGTGTTTCCGGGGAGAAATTTTGTTGGATAATGCCAGATTCGTGTTCAGCGACCCAAAAAACATAAAGGGAACCAAAAATAAAAACTACACCAAAACTTGCATTTATTTTTTACCAAATGCCTGGACTAAATGTGTTGATTGAAAATCTCTTCATGAAAGAAATGTGGGACTATATCTATTTCCTCAGATTTTCTTTTCAGATCTAAATAGTGAGTTTGTTTATGCAACAGAGGAAGTAAATATATCTTATTGCATATTTTAGTTAAAAGTGAACACATGCTTCACTAGCATTTAATTTTTCAATGTCGTCTTATTCAACTTCACATTCTGAATTTTTTTTTTTTTTTTATATTCTTAAAAAAGAATATCCTCAATTTTTTTTTTTTTTTTTTTTTCCCAGCTTGAATGAGATCCTAAAAGTCATTATGTTGTTTATTGTAAAAATGCATTTTCTCAAAGGAAAATATTTTATTCTAAATATTGAATATTAATAATCTTTTTATTTTAGCTAAGTCCACATGTTTTAAATTTTCTCTTAGGAATTTCAGACATTAACACATGCAGTTTGCATTCAGTAATTACACATGCATACAAACATGATCTAGAATCACTATGTCTCAACGACAAGCTGAGTTAGAGGAAAAAAAAAACAATAGATTTAAATCATGACAACCCTACTGGTAACAGAATAAAATCATAATGCAATAACTCCAATCTCAATGTAGGAATTAAAAAACATAAAATTCAATAACCATCAAGCAAAGAAAACTCACTCCAATTTCAAACTGTAAACAATGCCGTAATTTTACCTAGCATGATGTCTTAAAACATAACAAAACTATCACATTATTATCTACAATGATGTCATAAGAATATTGTCCATTTATTGTTGAAAAACTTGCTTTACGAACCTCCATGATTATTATTTTTTTTCCGTTCGTGATTGAATGAATCTTTTACGGCTTATTTATTTTTTAGGAATGCGATATTAAACTATGAATGTCAATTTAAATTCAGTGGGTGTTATCTCAAAATATGCATACTTTTTTAAAAGTGTAAATTAGAAACAATACTTTTATGTTGCAATAAATTATTTTGGTTTAGGTTATTATTAATACTATTAATTAATTATGTATGTGATTGTGTATATGAAAAAATAAAAAGGTTGCGAGGAAAGATTTTGTCAAATTTCTTTTCTCGCCAAGCACTCACTTTCTTTTGCCAATTACCTATGCTGGAGAAATACATTTAGTATTGTATTTTAAATGAGATGAATGAATCTGATATACATATTTTTTAATCTGTTTTAAATAAAAGTTATGTATTTTAAATGAAATAAGTTTTATGTTTCAAATGAAACTAGCATATGGCATAAAATTTGGCAAACCTGCACTTGGCTAGCATAAAAGCACCAAAATGGCAATCATGCATATAAAAATGTGAAGTGGGGAGACCTGGGATAATATAGATTGGCGACTTATCACCTGCGCTGGCTGACATGAAATTGGCTGCTTAGCATATAAAGAGTGAAGTGAGTAAGCCCGGAAGTGTTGACAGTCACATGACTTAGGTTTTTATTATATAGAGGATGAAGCAATCTAAGTAGTAAAAATGCATTTTTAACTTGAATCAAGCATTTTATCTATTTTTAGAAATAAAAGCTTTAAGGCTGTTCTCAACTACTCTGCTCAACAAATACAAAACGCTTTGACACATTTGCAAATTCATTTTTAAATGGAAAAATATAAAATTTGAAATCTTGACTATAGGAGCAATCCAGAATCAAACTGTTTTCCATTTTTTAATAAATAAGTTATCTATTGAGTTATAAGCAATTTTGATCATGTGTTAAAAAAGTTTTTCATCCTTTTATGAGTGGTTATTCTTCATTTGTGTGGAAATTTGGTACAAAAGCTCAATCTCACGATATTTTCCATAAAATCTACAGCATTTACAAAAAACAGTTTAATCGGATATTTTCTGAACTAGTTTCATGCATTTCTGCTTTTTAAAAAAATGTAATTTGTCATAAGACAATTATACAAGTAGTATTATTTATCATATTAAATACAAATTACATTTTCCCTTCTTATATACTTCAATTAAATCATTGTTCAACACTAAATTTTGTTTCTCAATAATTTAAGGAATTTTTTGCTTATTTAAGAAGTTCTATGTACTTTTTTGAAACTTTTTCATTTCTTAGGAGCTTTGAAATAGTCTAAGGAGCCTGTACAAACCCTTTTCAATTCTTATACTAGAATTTTACATGTCCTCATCAAGTTGTCAGTATAATAACAAAAATCACTTGATTTTAATAAAATATTTGAAATTACCTGTAAATTCTGTCAATTCAAAAGCTTTTCTTGCTTCATTAAAAAAATAAGGGGGTTTGAGAATTTTCTTTTGTCTTTTTTTCTTTCCAATCTTTTCTTTCCTTCTTTTAAAGATTTCATAAAGGCGCTTTAAACTATGTATCTCATAGCAGCATCGTCTTTTACCATAATAAGAAGCACATTTTTCTGATACTTCTCTAGCAACTTTTCCCCAAACAATCTGCTGTTCAGCATCAAAGTTCCTTAACAAAAGTTCTCCCTTATATTTTGCATACACTTGTAATAATATTTTGTGGTCTGATCTATTCATAGACCATTTTTCTAAATTTGATTCTAGAGAAAACACAACTGAAAAAAAAATAATAATAATAATAATAATCATAAAAAAAACAATTAAACAAATAGGTTATTTCTGCATAATTAAAATTACTATCAAGCATAATCTACCATGCACAATATAACCACACCCAATCCTTAAGCATAGTTTGGTATTTGTTTAACAGAATACTTCTGTGGCAGTATCAATGTAATCAAATACTAATGAAACAACCTTGTTTATTCCATAGATAATCATAATGAAAGGTCATCATAATACAAATCTATAATCACATTATATTCATATTTTTGTATATTACTTCACAACTAAAAAAAAAAATTAAAGAATTACACATGGATTGTCATAGCAAATTATTGTCCATTTAATTCTACTCAAAATAATTTGCAAAAGCAGTGACAAAACTAGACTAAACTAAAACAGGGCAAAGTAGCAAACTGTCTTCCCTCCCCACTTCATGAATATTTTAACCACTTCACTGTCTGCCCCGAGATAAGTCGCGGGTAAAAGCATCCATCCCCATACCTGTCGCCGGTTAAGTGGTTAAAAAGAAAATCTGAATAAATAATGGCTTAAGTTAATTAACATGAAATACTATTCATATATACAGTTGAACCTCGTAAACATGAACCTTAAGGGAAATCAAAATTCAGTTCATGTTAACAGTAATTCATGTTATCAGCATCAAATCTTTGTATTCATCTTTATAGGGGACTGTGAAAACAGTTCATGTTAAAAGTAATTCATGTTAAGCGTGTTCATATTAACGAGGTTTGACTGTACACATTTATCTTCAAGTTTTTTCCATATTAGCACATTGTATATATTATCTTTAATGTTATTTTGTAATACCATAGAATAAATAAGTATCTGTAGAATGAGTAAGAATAAATAAGTAAAAGATATTTTCACTGTCTGTGTATTCGTTGATGATGGCTAACAAAATTTATTGTGCCAAATTTATTGTACTATTTATATAAAGATAGTCCAAAACAGGTCCTGGTAGATCAGAGGCTCAGAACTGAGATATTTATTAAAAATTCATCCAAAGAAGTCAATTTTTGTTTTTTATCTTGCAAAAATTGGCAGGCATATATGCAGATATTTATTCCCTGCTTTAAAGAAGAAAAAAAAAAAAACCATATATATCCAAATGTTGATTTTTTTTTGTTGTTGTTTATTGGCAAATTACTCAGGATAAGGAAAAAATTTATACATTCTTAAATTTTGTACTTTCGCTTACCCTCAAATCATTGTTTTTGTATTTTTTTTCAATTATTATTTATAATTAAGGTTGAAACTTTTAGGATTCCAATAATGCCTTACTTTTGGTTCAGTAATAATTCAAAGTAAAGTTGTATCAAAAAATATAAATTGGAAGAGACCCTTTAAAGAGCCACAGAAAGGTAAACAATACATTTTAATACACAATATATAATATATACAAAAACATATAAACACTTACAAATATGATAGATTTTAAAGTGTAAACTTTATACAAAATTTTCAATGTTATATCAAAATCTTAATTTGTGTTTTCTGGATTTTTGCATTGTGTACATTTACTAGAAACATTTCTTATAAGATGCTTAAGATATTGAAATAAAATTTTGTAACAAGGTTTTGCTCATCAATTGGTATGTTGTGAAGCAAAATATATAGCTTGTAAGTTTACATACATTAATTTAAAAGCTTTATTTATTGAAAAAATGTACATTTAAAAAAAATCATGTTTTGTATATGTTGTAGGCTAATTGAGAAATCCATTTCTTTGCAAAGAGCCTAGGCTGTTTGCAGATAGCCAGACTAATAGGAGAATCATTTTTGATTTTTCAATCAGTTTGATATTTTTCAGGCTTATTGCAAAAAGCCTTAAAAAAATTAGGCTTAAAAAATTAGGCTAATTGGAATAAGACAATTTATTTCTTAAACATCCTAAAAGTTTTTAGACTCACTGCAGAAAGCCTACATAGAGTTAGTATAATTGAAAAATGGCCACTTGTTTGAATTCCATCGAATTGTTACTCAATACAAGCAAGACCAATGCAAGCAAAATAATCTCTATCAAAATGCAATCTGACTAAAAACTGAAAATTTCATTTGAAGTCAAATCAAAATCTGATCCAAACCAAAAAAAAAAACTATGAAATCGTAATCTGATTTGAGAAAGACAAAATAATTTTCCTCAACAACCACAGATCAAAACCTGAAAGCTTCAACTGAAGTCTACCCTAAACCTGATACGAATCTAATAAAAAAGAAAATTTTATTCAACTGTAACCCAAATTTTGAAATCTGATATAAATCTGACAAAAAAGAAAATTTTACTCAACCGTTATCCAATTTATGCAAGATAAAATAATTTACATTTAAATGTAACCACACCAGAACTTGAAAATTTTATTTGAAGTCAACCTGAAATGTGATCTGAACCTGAAAGGAACTCATTGAAAATTTCAATTGAAGTCTACCCTAAACTTGATCCAAATCCAACAAAAAAAGAAAATTTTATCCAACTGTAACCCAATTTATGCAAGAAAAAATAATTTCTGTTGAAACATAACCACACCAGGACCTATAAATTCCATTTGAAGTCAAACCAAAACATAATCTAAACCAGAAAAAAACAGAACTGTAACCTGATTGAAAAAAGAGAAAACAATTTCTGTTGACACAGACTGACCAAAACCTAAAAATTCAAATTAAAGTTTACCCTAAAAACCTTACAAATTTCAACCAGAACCAGAAATCTTTGAATACCCAAATACTAAATATAAAGAAATTAAATAATCTTTTAATGTATTTAAAAGTAGTCTACAATTATACTACAAATATCAATTTTTTTCTTTTATATTTAAAAATGGGTATATAATTTGGCTATTAGTTTGGTGATTTGCATAATTTGACGAAATTGGTCGACGGGATAACAGAGTAGAACCTAAAAAAATTTGCTATATTGGAATAAAATATTAATAATTTTTATAAGTAATATTACTATATTTTATAAATATAAAAAATCCCTGCGAATTGTGAAATAAAATTTATTGAATAAAAGATAAAATGTATTTATTTATTATTATTATTATTATTATTATTATTATTTGAAAGGGGGAGGGGATTAAAAAAATCAAAAATTCACAAAAAATCAAAAATTATAGAGAACATAATTTCTGTACTAGACTAGTACTTTAAGCAGGATTTCTGTTTTGAATTTCAAAAAATCTCCATAAAACAAGAGAAAAAAAACCCTATAAAAATCATATGAAAAATTCATAGAAACAGCTACATAAATTCAGATTAAATTTTATCGTAAAAAAAAGACAAAATGTACTACATTGTACTAGCAGTTTGAAATTGGGTTCCTTTTTACTAATATAAAACAAGTCACAAAAAAATTCAGAGAATAACATAATTTTTAACATTTAATGTATTTTCATAACTGTAGCTCTTACAGTGGGTGCATTGCATATTCCTGAAAGCACGGTAATAAATACTTTTATTTAATAGCCATTAACTGATCAATCTATACAGGGTGTTAGAAAAGCCTGGTGGAAGTCAAATTGAATTAAAAAATGAAAAAATAAGTATTAAATAGCTTTTAAATGCCACTCAGTGCTATCAAATTTGATGTCTCCCCACTCTACCCCGATCCTTTGGACCTCAAAAAAGGTTTAACTTTGAAATCTTGAATGAGAGCTCCTAATTTTTATTCCAAATTTGAATTTTATAAGAAAAAATGTGCAAATTTTATAGTTAACTTTTTTTTTTTACATTGTAGATGGCAATGTAATCATGCTAAAAAAGAATCAAACAGCACTCCAAATTGTGAGATGCAAGGGGACTCATGTTAATGAAGTATTTTGAAAGAAATAGGAAGCTATTATGATCAAATTATTAAGGTAACACTTAAAGAGCACATTAATTTAAAATTTAAGTAGTAGCCTCCTTTTTGCCCATAATGTAGAGAGGAAAGCAACAGTTTTCTGTTTAATTTCTATTTTTTAAATTTTAAAATCAGAATTTCCTTCAAAAATAAGAATGCTTATTTAAAAAAAAAAAAAAAAAAAAAAAAAAAAAAAAAAAAAAATATATATATATATCTGATTACATTTTGCTTGATTATAGCACTATCTATGATGATCTGGAAAAATATTAATATATATGAAAGTTACACATTTTCTCCCATATAATGCAAATCAGCAATAAAAAATGGGAGTCTTCATTCAAGGTTTTAAAATGCATTCTAATAATGTTGGAGTGAGAGGCCAACTATAGTATCACTGAATAGATTTTCTTTAATATTTAATATTTAATTTTTTTTTTTTTTTTTTTTTAACCAATTGTGTATTTTTGAGTTATTTGACAGTTTCCAGACTTTTTGGATACATGGTATATTTCTATTAATTGGAAAATATATATAAATAGCATTTAAAAATTGAAAATGCAATATATAAGATAAAAGATTACAAAATGACAACTTTCTCCTTTTTTTTTTTTTTCCAAGAAATCTCAGAATTAAAACTAAATTAGTAATTAATATACATCATATACATATTATATATTATATGTGAAGTAAAATTTTTAGTAACCATGCTTCAAAGTTTAATTGTTAACTGGCAATGGAAAATAATTGTTTTCAACTTTACAAAGCAGGGCTTGAAATTCAATTTTTCCGTGGAGGGGAGTCTCCCTCCCAACATTTATAAATGGAGGGGAGTTTAGCTGTTTGGGAGGGAGAAAAACATCTTTAAAACCCATGATTATTTTATGTGCTATTTAAAGAATTACAAGAATACAACCATGACAAAATATCATTGAAGCAATTTTTATCGCGATTGGTCGCGGAAAAAATCATGAATTTCAACAATCTTTCGCGGTAAAAAAAACTAGCAAAATGTGTCAATTAGTCGCACGAAAACATCGCAAAATTGTCATGGAGTTGATCGTAGTTTCAAAATGCGAAATTTCTTGGAAAATGGTGAAATCTTTTGGATGGGAGTCTCCCGCCCCCATTATTCTTTTGGGCGGGATTTCATAATTTTGGGCGGGAATCCCGCCATCCCGCCTTGAAATTCAAGCCCTGCAAAGAAACATACACTTGTATACATATTTTGGACTGACCTGGGTTTTCGATGTTTTCAAAGGCATTTTCTGCTTCATCCAAAAAAACTGCTTGTAATTCTTTTATTTCATAAGGTTTGCTGTGCTTTATACTTTCATATTCACGTTTCAAATTCTCCAACTGATTCTGGCACTGGTTTGCCTCGCAATTTCCAACTTTGTCAGCAATTTTCTTCCATATACACTGCTCATTAGCATTTGAAGAGGAAAGCTCAGTTTTATATATTCCATACAGTCTTAACAATGCAACACGCTTTTTCCATATCCACTTAAAGCTTTGTAAAAATACATTGTTTGATGATCCAGCAATAGTAGAGTTTTTAGATGCTTTCAAGAAGAAATAGGAAAATAAATAACTACATAAATTAAGTCTTTATATTAATGCATTCATAAAATCTTATTAAGTAAAATTATTAAAATTGAATATTTTGAAATTAGTATGTCATAAGTCATATTAATTCAAAACAAATTAAAGTCATTAATAAATTACAAAAGAACTTAATTTTACACATCAAGTGGCTCACAAAAGTGATGGAATACTTAGGAATTGCAGAATTATTTAAACATTAAAAAATATTAAAAGAACTTAAAAATGATTTTTGCTATTGCAACAAACCATGAGCATCTACATCTTTATATGTCAATAATATTTTTGAAAACAAAAAGCAAATTTTTTAAATTGCTAATTTGTATAAGGGGAAAAAAAAAAAGAGGTATGTGACAATTGCAAGACTTTAAACAAAGTTATCTGTCATGGATACAAAATTAAAATGCATTAAGATATTTGTTATTAACAATATGTAGCAACAACTAACTTTTATATTTTTTATAATTTTATATTTTGATGATATGGATGATTTTAGAAAAGATATCATGCTGGATTTTCAATATACTACCTAATCCACTCGATAATGCCTGGACTTGTGATAATAACCTTAAATGCACTTTAATTTTTTGTGTTCTATATCTGTAAGGTAGCTGGTCATTCAGTGGCCGAATTCACTTCCATAATGTTATGTCTATGGGCATTTGAAGTATTTTGCATTTGATGTATTTTTATATTCAACATATCTCCTCAGGAAATTAAAATTTTGAACTTTATTTTTTCAGTGTTCTCGCATTTCTTTTTTTTTTTTCTTAGTTTTCCAAATATTTCTAAAATCTATGCATAATTTTATAAGAAGTGTTACAATTTTATTTCCAGCTCGTCAGTTTTTAAAACAAAATATTAAACTGAACATAAATTTTAGAAATATTTTGAAAAAAGAAAAAAGTGACATCCTAGATTAGAATACTAAAATATTGATTTCCTGAGGAGATATTTTGAATATAAGAATACATCCAATCATCATAGACTTAACATTACCAAGGGGAATTCGGCTGCTGAGTGACCAGCCACCTTAACCCTTTCCGGCACTTTGTGCCCAGTCCAGAATGTCTAATTTTAATTCCAAACTTGCAAATGACACCAGTAATATTTTAGTAAAATTTTGCTTTTACAATGAAACGTTAAATTAAGAAGTACATAATATCTAAAAAAATCGTTTGCAAATTCCGGTGGCAGTCAATAATTACTCATTTTATAACAAAATTTGCTCCTGCTGGAAAAGGTTAACCCTATTTTGTCTGAATTTAAATTTTCAAATGAAAAATTCATAAAAAATTATTCATATTTAGTGGTGAAAGCATTCATAAGACTTTTACATTTGAGTAATAGGATTTTATCTTTCATTACAAAAGGTTATTTTTAACAAAAATTTAATACATTTCAACAATCTATAATTGAAGCATTCAGTGGAACAAAATACATAAGCTATATTTTTATAAAAAAATTAGGTATTGTCATGAGAATAAGTCACAAGAAAATATCTAGTGTCACAACAAATATTAGTAAAAAACAAGGAATGTCAAACGTATGCTTCAATGATTTTGTTACTTAAAAAAAAAAAACGTTTAAAAAATAATTTTATCATCAGAATCTCTCCTTAAAGGAAAATGTTAATATCAGCAGCAACTTTTTTCATACTTAAAGAATGTATGCAACCTAATTTTATGATAGCATAAACTTTATTTTAGTGTCTTTTTACTTTTTCCTAGACAAAACATTTGAATTTCATAGCTATTTTGCATTTGGCGTGTGATGGGTTTCTTCCTTATTCCTTCTCAGGAAGAGACATGAAAAGGATTGTAAAAAGTCCCATGCTTGACATGTTTTTGGACTTTATCACATTATCACTAAGCGAGTTTAGTTATGTTTTGGTGCAGACATTACACAGGTTTAGGAAAGTGCCAGATAGCAAAGATGAGTAGTGTTGGCAGCCATTCGCATTTTACGAGAATTGTTTTATATCCCCTAGTTAGTTTTGTATTCATCCTTGAGCCTGTAGGCCGTCAAATTTTCTCTCTTCTTTTTTTAATAACAGAATTTAAAAAAAATTAGCCATGGCTACATGCTTCAATTTCTCTTTTTAGAATTTTTTATTATTTCATTACAAGTGTGAACTCACTATTTAATTTCCTTAGTTTTCTTTTAATTTTTCTTTAATTTATCGATTGTCTTTTCCTGACAAAAAATTTAATTCAATCTACCGAAAAGGTGGAAATAAAAGAGTGCCTTTTTTTTCTTTCAAAATTTTAGTTTAATTTTTTTTTTCTCATTGCTGTTCTGAGTATTTATTACTTCTATATCAAAATTCAAACAGGTATGTTGAAAGTTATATACAATTTTTTATTTCGTATCAATAGTGAGAGTTCCTTTTTCATCTGGGCCAATTTTTTCTACAATAAAAACTAGGGATGGGACGAATAGTGATTTGGCCGAATAGCCGAATACCGAATATTCAGCCAAATTTTAGGCCGAATAGTAAAATTTTTTTCCAATAAAGAAAATAAATTTTTATTATATATAATTTAAAAAATAGGAGCAACTTAATAATTATTACTCTTAAATACTTTTAAATGTATTTTTAAATTTGAAAAACTTATTTTAACACAAAAAAATTATGAAATTGCATTATATCCTTTATTCTAATGTACATCAAATTGATTTTCAGTAAGTCAAGATGGGAAAATATTTCCATTAAAATATGAAGAATGTACTTCACTTTTACTATCAATTTATACTTCTCGTATCCAAAATCAATAATATCAAGGCCATAAGAGTGCAATAACTCCAGCTGAAGACCGTTATCTGAGAGTTTTAGCTGAAAGAGACAGGTCCACTACAGAGACACAACTCTTTCATCACCTGTATAATGCAACAGGAACATCCATTTCATGGATAACAGTCACCCAGAGGCTTAATGCAGGTGGCCTGTATGCAAGATGCCCTGCAGTCTGCATCCCTTTGAGTAGGAACCACGAAAAGGCTCATCTAGCATGGTGCCAAGAACACCTGTTTTGGACAGAGGATAATTGGGGGCAAGTACTCTTTAGTGATGAGTCACGATTCAGTCTGGACAGCAACTCGAGACATGTTCTCATTGGAGAGAACCCGGGAGTTAATATCGGCTCTCTAATATTGTGAAAAAGGACCATTATGGTGGAGGTAGTTTGATGGTCTGGACAGGCATCATGGCAGACGGGCTTACCGATTTCCAGGTGTTTGATAGAGATACTCTGATGGGTCAACGATACAGGGACAATATTCTTACACCCTATGTGCGACTTTTTCGCGGAGCATATGGACAAAATTTCATTTTTATGGACGATAACACACGTCCACATACGGTTCAGTTGGTGGACGAATACCTCGAATCGGAGGATATTCAACAAATGGAGTGGCCTGCGATGTTCCCTGACCTTCATCCCATTGAACACGTATGGAACATCCTTGCACAATCAATTGCAGCTCGAAGACCAGCTTCAACGACTATTGATGATCTCAAGGGTGCCTTGGTGCTAGAGTAGGTGCGTTTGCCACAGGAATTGAAAAAGACACTGGTAAACAGTATGAAATGCCGATGAGAGAGTTGTGTAGCTGTTAAATGCAATCATGCACCTTATTAGACATGTTTTTCTCTGGCTGACAGACTGTAGGTCATCTGCTGTGCTGGACTTGCCCAATTTCCTTATTTAGGTTGCAGATTGCACCCATTTTTGTTTTTCCATGCATTAGTCTTGTATCGGATGATATTTTGACCAAGTTTGATTTTATTTTCTTTGCTAGTTATTTTTTAATTGGAAAAAAAAAAAAAAAAAAAAAAAAAAAAGTTTGTCCCTTTAATTGTTTTTACCAATGTATAAGGGACATAATATCATTTCTAGCTTACATGTAAGTCTTTTATGTTTTTAGGTAAATTCAGATAAATTGTGTGCAGGACAGTAATTCATGCAAACAACGTAAAGTATCTAAATTTTAAAAAATAGTCTCAAAACTAACTTTTTTAGAAGATTTAATACATGAATTTTCACATTACTATACTAAGCATAGAAACCAACTTTTAGTGAAAAATGTCCAAGCTGGGGATCGAACCCGGAACTCCTGGAATAGCGCTCTGAGTGCTCTACCATTTAAAAGCAACGAGGACGATGCCCAGCTTAGCATTTCCCAGTTGTTTAAATAACAGACATATAAAGTGGGAAATACTAAGCTGGGCATCGTCCTCGTAGCTTAAATGGTAGAGCACTCAGAGCGCTATTTCAGGAGTTCCGGGTTCGATCCCCAGGTTGGACATTTTTCACTAAAAGTTGGTTTCTATGCTTAGTATAGTAATGTGAAAATTCATGTATTAAATCTTCTAGATTTTCAAGCGTAATTCACTGCTGAAAATTAATTGAGAAATTGATTAATATCAAATATATATCTAACTTTTTTATTTTCTGATGATATTTTTAAAAATTTATCTGGAAATATTCATGGTATAAATACCTCTTATTGTACAATTTTTTTTTAAATATATTAATAGTTGTTAGGAATTTTTTTTTTTTTTTTTTATGCTAAAAAGATTGGGGACAAAAAGCAATTCCTCTAAATACATTGTAAACAAATGCTAAAAGAAACAGTTAAAAGTTACAGTTAAAGTATTGTTTTGCGAAATCACAAAATTAATAAGTATTCAGAGCAAAATAAAAACATTCAGTAAAGTAAAACAAAAAACTAGGCTAAATTTCACATCTGTGAATCGGCAAAAAAGTAAACAGGGGTAGGAGTGACCAATTCATAAAATATAGGACATTTTTTGTGAAAAATATAGGACATATATAGGACATTTAGATAATAATGCTATTGGATATAGATTGCTATAAAATACATTTTTAAAACATAATCTATGTTAGTTTATTATTTTTCACTAATTAAAGATAGAAAATCAAGATAATATATTAAAAAAATATGTATGAAATTAATTTTTCCATTGTTATTTTTAAATCTTCTTTGAAATGGAAATTTTCCATTATTGGAAATTTTCCATATAACCATTTAACCATTCATTTTTTCCATTTAACCATGGAAATTTTCCATATTAACCAACAATGTTAGATTTCAAGAAAATCTTTGATAATCACAGACTCTTATAAAATCAGATTTCAAGGAAATCTGTTATGTTTGAGAAAGGCTCACATGTGATTGATACCCTTGTTAATGCATTGTGAACAATGCATAAATTAAAGGTTCCAACACTATGCCAAATTTTCTCATAAATTGTACTTCTCTATCCAATTTTTAAAAGCTGATTTATTTACATTAAGACCATTTGATCCAAAGATAAGCAAATGATTCAAATCCAATTTAAAGGCTTTCATTGCATTCATTTTGCAGTTAAATAATCAAAAAGCTCATTTTCAATATATTTTTCAGCAAGACCACCAATTTCCTCACTTCAATACCAAGCAAAAATGTTTAGTTGTTTTAAGTTCTGGTCATTTAATGTCTCATCATACATGAGAGTGATTAAAGGGGAATTCTTTGTTGAAATCATCACTGACAGTGATGTTTTAAAATATATGAGTCAAGCCCATGAGATATGGGAATGGCACATGACACTTTCTTTGAATTTAACTGTATACCTTGTGGCATGGAGGAAACTGCAAACATTTCAAAAATAAATTTTGTATTTGATGACTGAAATAAATAATCAGGCCATGTGAATTATCCACAGAATCTTGGAATGGTAGATCTTATTTCCCTTATTTTAAGTCCAAGTACTCAATCCACCTTTGTTTTTTATTATTATTTTACTTGATATTCAAACTCAAGCTTTTTCTGCCAGTAAAATGCACAAAGCGAGATTGAAGCTAATCGCTTTGTTTTTCTCAATTATCTTTGTGTTTCTTTTTTTGGGATGCTGCATTAATTGCAAATAACTACTGTTACTGATGGGAACCAGACATGGTAATGATCTTTACCCTTCACACACCATTCAGCAATTTTTTTTTCCATGCCCTTCAAACTGAACAATCCAAGCATTACAGAAATTCATTAATCTATGTTCACATTGTGACATTGCATTAATGTAATACAATAAATATGCCTTTTCTACATTAAAAAATAAATAAAAACAATGTATTGCAGCTGAATACACGATAAAAGAAACTAAAATAATCACAATGAAACACAGAACCACATTGAACGTTCAACTAACTCAGCGAGCAAAGCGATGCATGTGAAAACAAGCGATGATTTTAATACCAAATATATGAGAAAGTAGAGAAATATAGGAAATATAGGACAATTAGAAAAATATAGGACAATATAGGACACTTTTAAAGGTTATTTTATAAATATAGTATATATAGGAAATATAGGACAACTCTGACCCCTGAGTAAACAAAGGGGAGTGGCAGAATCAGCTGATTAGACAAAAATGTTTGTAACTCTAGTAAAAATTGTTGAAATTGTAAAATTCTCTTTGTGTTCCATTTAGACAGATTTCTGTCTTAGAAGGCATAAATTTATGGTATTTCTTGCATACTCAGTGAAATGTTTAAGTGAGGATTTTGTGCTAGACAAATTCCATTTTTATAAGATTCACTGTTTTTTTATGTTCAATTCAACAGTCGCAATTTTTTTTTTCTTTTTTTGTACTTTTGCCTTGTTTTTTTTGTTAAAATGTAACTAGCAACACTGATTTTAAACAAAAATTATGAATATTGTCTACAAAATTAATGGTAGGGTAAGATAGGATAGGATAGAAGGCTATCTGCATTTTGTTGTCAATTACAGCCTATTCTTTTTTAATTTGGCTGTCGCTACTTTTCATAAATGTTCATTATTCCATATGTTAACATTTAATAACTTATAACAGTGGCAGAAGGATGCATGTGATTTTTAATGTGGATCTAATGTGAAAGCTAATTATTATAGAACATGTTCATTACCTATATTTGATCTAAAATTTCTCTCTAGATTTATTTCAATAACATAAATTGCCACAATGTTCCTATTTTGAATTGCTTATATTTTTGGACTTACCTGAATTTTCAAATGCATTTCTTGCAGCTTTAAAGAATTTTACCATTTTGGAACTAAGTACATTTTCATTTTTGTTTTCATGATATTGAAGCCTCAGCACTTCTATCTGCTTCATGCACAGTGACCCAGTAACAAAGGAACATCTTTTATTACTTTTGCCATTGAAGCACCTTAAACATTTGGATGCCTGATGAACTTCATCAGCAATTTTTTTCCACACTTTATGATTTTCTTTTTCACTAAGACATGAAAGTTCTGTCCTATATCTTGCATATGCTCTCAATAATGCAAGAGACTTAACTCGCTTCCACTTTGAGTATCTAAATAGTAATTTATATAAATTACCTGGAGGAATGCCTGAAAATAAATAAATAAATTATCATTTGCTGAACTTATGAGACAAAATAATAATTACTTTAAAATGTAAAACAATTTTAATTAACCCTTTTAAATAGGTTTTTCAAATTTCCATACATAATTTAGGGTCATTACACGTCAACTGACTTAGAGGCCATTGCTCAAACACCTGCAGTTTTACTGCAATTGCTACTAGGCACACACAATCAGTCTGAAACGGGCATCTGCAAATTATCAGAGAAATAGCATAGATAGGAAGGCACAGGTGCTTTTGTAAAGTGAACTATGCTGTTGTCACAAGAAAAATGATCAAATCACCAAGTTTCACAGATTGAAAATCATGATTCAAGAAACCTTACTGTCGAAAAATATGTGATATCATTGGTACTATATGAAAAAAGGCACTTTTCAAGAGGGCAAAAAATTTGCTTTAAATGAGGATTTAAATTCAGTGTCTGATGGAAGTAATCAATTATTATTTTTTTCCTGTGCTGTTTTATATTTTAATAGCTGACTTGCCAGAGCCCATAAGAATAACCTTAAATATACCTAAAATCACAGAAGAATGATTTTATATATTTAACCGAAAAACTTTCTAAATGATTCCAATGGAAGAGGTCCATTCCATTTCTTTCAAGAGTGTACATCCTCGATTTTGGAAGATTTTTTATTTACAAAGGATTCATTCTTTTTTATTACTTTTTAAACTCCAAGCCTTTCAACCTGGCATTGCTTCACACAGATTGAAAATTGTTGTAGGCAAACATTTATGTCCCAAAAGTAACAGTCATGCCAAATTTTAAGTTTCAAGGTCTAACAATCCGAAAAAAACCTTAATTTAGAAGGTTTTTCATGTATTTTGTCCTTTTAAATAGAGAATTTTTTAATAAACTGTTCATAGAAAGAATTTGTAGCTTAAAAAATAACCACCACATTTCTAGCTCCAACAATACAGAAATTACTGTTTTAGAACTTTTTTAGTCTTTGTTGGAGCAGATTACTTTGGTAATTCCAGAGATCATTCATTTCATAGAAACTTTACCTGTTTATAACATTAGAATAATAATCTCATATATATGTGTGTTTGTGAAATCTTAACCCTGACATATTGTATTCTTTATAGATGGAGGTCAAAATTGAATATTTTTTCCAAACAAAGTGAAAACTATCTTTGTCTAAGTACTTTTCACTATGCTGGCAAAATTCGTTCAAATTTGATCTTCACCTACAAAGAATAAAAGTATATGTGGTACTGGTTGTCTGTTGCATTAAGCCTAATGCTATGCAGATACAATTTCTAACTAAATACAAGCAGGTACTGTTCACAAAACAAAATCATGGGCAGGTAACTCTAGTTTTTCATCTGAAAATAAAAACTTTAAACTGAGTCAATTAATGTGTCATTTGCAGTAGGAGAGCAGAGGGATGCAAACTTGTCAACCTTTGAAAATGAGAAATCATAGCACACAAAATTTAAATTGATCTAGAGGTTAGTTGGTTGTTTTTTCATGTTTTGCAGCCATTTTTTGACATTTGAAAAGAAAAAAGTTTTCAATCTTTCAACTTAATATAGTAATTTTTTTCTTTTGAAAAAATTATACACGATTTTTAGTATTTTTTCTTGTTTTGCAGCATTTTTTTATATTTTCAAAAGAAACTCAGTCCCAATTTTGCTATTTTTTACATGATCTTTTCCCAATATTCACAATTTTTCACCACAAATGGAATTCACATTTTTCTATCATGATTCTTTGTTCAAATTTGTACTTTTTACTGCAAACTTTTGACAAAATTCACATTTTTTACCGTGATTCTGTGATGAATTTTGCATTTATTTCCACAATTTTTTTATGAAATTGCCGTTTTCTTCCCACAATCTTTTGACAAAATTTCTTTTTTGCTTCCGTGATCTATTCATGAAATTTACATTTTTACCATGATCTCTTAATAAAATAGCCATTTTTACTGTGATCTCTTAAAGAAATTTGCATTTTTATAGTGATCTTTAAACAAAATTTATTTTCTCCTGCAATTAACTGATGAAGCTGAATTTTTTATGCAGTCATTTGACAAAATTCACAATAGTTTATCGCAATCGTTACACAATAGTTTATCAAAATTCCAAAAAGTTTTGTGCAACTGATCAGCAAAATTTTCGATACTTTTTTGGGATCAATTACCAAAATTCAGTACGCGTTTGTGTGACTTTAGCAATATTTTTTCCTCAATAATTTATCAAAAAAAAAAAAAAATAATAATAATAATAATAATAATAATAATAATAATAACAATAATCTTTTGACAAAATTCCCAATTTTTTTTCTCAACTTTTAACAAAATGAGTGATTTTTTTTTAAAGTATCCAAATGAAGATAATCACTACATTAGACTCCCTCAAATCCACACAGCTTGGGACCAGAATGATGTAATTACGATGTGTAATTACGGTTATAAGCTGAATTAGCAGAGCAGTAATAAATGCACAAATGAAAAAGTATAGAGCAGAGAAGTTGGCCCAAGTAAATTTATGTAAAAATGTAAATTATATTCAAAGTCTAAATCAGTTTAAATGGTTGAAAAAGAAAATGTAATACATGTAAAGTAATAACAAACTAGATTGAAAACCGACTATCATTTTATTTAACAAAAACAAGATTAAAATAAAAACAGAAATATATATGACATGAGTCCATTATGAGTTTAACAAAATAGATATTTCCATTTCTCAAATAAACAAAGTTCCAAATTAAACATCAAAAACAGGCCTTTCACTAACACAAAAAATATATGAAGGAAACTTATGACATCTCTGTCTTCATACAGTTAAATAAGGACTGGAGTTCAAAAGAACTAAATTAATTTATATATTTAATTTAAATTTAAAAAGGAAAACTATTATTTCTAAAAATATTAATTTAATTCATATTTAACTCAAATAACTTAAACTTTACAAATCCATTAGAATAGCTTTGATACTTAAGATTGACTTCCCCTCTCAATAATTAAACTTTAAAACAGATACTAAATCCAACTTTTATTATACATTGCCTTATAGAAAACCGCCGATACTTCATGCGAACCCAGCACAAAAATATCGCCAGAAACCAAAATAAAACAAGTATGACATGGCTCCACCTTATACTTAGACACTTGCTTGGATTTTTCATGATGCAAACACCTCTGGTGAATACAAACAGAAACTTTGCCCAAACCCTAGAAAAAAAGCTAAATTTCTGTAACACCTAAACTTTTGACATGAATGACCTTATAAGTAAAAAAAGGGGGAGATTAGAATAAAATAAAGCCATCTTCGTTTTAAAATAAAAGAGAAGCAAAGACAATTTAAAAAAATAATAATAAAACTATATATATATTAAAACTAGAAAGAAAAACAAGAGTATGTTTTCCAAAATAACTATACTTCAAAATATTTTCAAGTTAATAAATACTAAAAGAAATATTAGAAAAATAAAAAGAATATTGCCCAGTTAAACTGATGACATTGAGCTCACAGGCTACGGATACTAATTGTACATTGTAGCCTTATATTTTCAAGGGTTAATTCCGTTCGAAAAAAAAAAAATTAAGGAGAGGAAACAGCTTCCCCATTTCTCCTTTTTATACTTAATCATTGAACCTCCTAAACTAATCAGTGACATGCTTTATCATATAAAAAATCTATAGCCTAAATTCAGAGCAAATCGGAAAATTCTTAATAAAAACCCATTTATATAATTTAAGAGGAGTTATCCCTCTCTTTTATGCTTAACCATTAAACTTCCAAAACTATTCAGACATTTGAACGAAATCTGATAATTTTGCATGAAAAACTCATTTATATAAATTAAAGGAAGGGGTATTAGAACCCCTGTTCCCTCTGTTTATACTTATCTAATGAACACCTAATATGAATCACAGAGGCGCCTCATTAGAATGTTCCTCTATCTAAATTTTGAACGAAAACTGATAAATTTGCATGAAAAAAAAAAAACAGTTATATCAATTAAGGGGAGGGGTATGAGCCCCCGGTTCCCCTTATACATACTGAATGAACTCCAAAAACTAATCAGGTAAGCACCTTATTAGAATATACCTATATACAAAATTTCAAGTGGATCAAATATTTTTATCATGAGTTATCGCGTTACGCACGTTACGAAATTACATACAGAATGGGCAGGCACATAAGCTCGCAGGCTATGATAGCCTGTGAACTAAAAACTAATAGACTATTATAATATTACTAAAAGAAATATAAAGCTCAAGTTAATAATCAATAATGTGTGATTAAAATATTCATTATAAACATGATATGTAATTTTTCCTAAATTATTCAATGAGATTTGCCTCATAAAGGTACATTATTGATTCACATCAAAATCATCAAGTAAGGTGGTATTTTTTCAGGTTTAACTACACTTAATAACCAAAAAAAGATTGATTAGTACATAAATATATTTGGTAAGAAGATTGTGACATCTTTAATTTTTTTTTAGAAATAAATTTATTTTTCCTTCATAAAAAAACATTAATTCAGTAATGTTTATAATAATGTCAATAATAATGTATAATAATGTTATAATAATATATAATGTTATAATAATGTTTATAGTAATGTCAATAATGTAACCAAACTTACAAATTAAAATATATATGGAATTTATATAAAACTAAAAAAACACAATTTTGTGTTTATACCTAAACTTAATTTTCTATTGTTTGCATCCATAAATTATGTGTGGATTTTAGAGAGTTGCAGATACTAGGATTACGGATTTGAGGGAGTCTACTGTATTTGTTTCTGAGATCTTTGATGAAATATCTTAGATTTTTCCATGATTGTTAGAAGAAATTCTCAATTTATTTCTGCAACCCATTCACAAGTTAATTTAAGAAAATTCCATAAAAGAAAAACATTTGTGAACTTCTAAGAGATTTTAAAATATATTTGCAGAAGAATCATAGCTCTGTGAAAAAATATATAATAACAATATTGCATATACTGGAAAATACTGCACAGCATTTTTCATTACGTAGGATTCTTCTTTTCTGTGTGACAATCATGTGATTCTGCACACTATTTCAAATTCTGCTCCTCAAAGACCCCCCCCCCCCCCCCATAAAATGCAAGCCTACCCAAAATGCTCAAGTTTAAAGTTACGTAATTGAAGGAATTTTTTTTTTTTATGTTTAGTTTTTCTTTGCTTTTGAAGTTTTTTAATAAGGGTTGGAAATTTTATTTGTTTGATACTAATACACTAATAATTCTTTCAAAATAAATGAATTAAAAAAATATATTTACTTTCACCACCAACTGAAGCAAGACTGTAAATTCCAGTAGGAGGTCCAGGTGGTGAAAGATCATTTGTCTGACCTACATAAGTGTTAAATTGATTTGGTAGAGATTCTGAAGTATCCATATGAATGCTTTCCATTGATGCTTGTCTTTGAGTTACAGTAGATAAATCAGAAATGGAGGAACTGGCATTATTAGGTGAAAAGCTAGAAGAAAAATAATCTGTAATTCTATATGCAAATAATTAACAGTAATAAATTATTTCAGAAAGTAATCAATAATTATCAAACTTAATTATTCATTAATCTTATATATTATAAATATCTGTGGATTCAAAAAGGAATTTTAGCAGGCACATCCTTATATTTGGCATTAGAAGTCTAAGATTTCACATCTGTTATAACAATGAAAAAAAATCTTTTTTTTTTTAACTTCTAAAACAGGCATGTCAAACTCGTTTACCATCATGGGCCAAATTCAGCATTTTATACAAAGTCGAGAGCCATATAGAAAAGTAGATAATATCATTACCATTGCAAAGAATAAAATTTTCATGCACAAAACATAGCCACATTATTTGAAGAATATTTACGTAAATTTCAAAGTTGTTATTATTCATAGTTTTATTATCGTATTTTTCGAAAACAAAAACTCTTAACATTATTTTTTTATTAGCCAAATCTACAAAATTTAATTGGATTTTCAAAATTGTATTTATTTTTAAAAATAACTGGGGACTGTTAATTTTCATCTAGCAAAACTTCAATCTTCTACTTTTTTCCAACTGAAAAATTTGAAATATATATTTTCTGAATCAGAAAATTTGCTTCATAAGTTATGTCTAGTTTTTTATTATTATTTATTATTATTATTATATTTACTGATATTATTTTTTAGATTTTATTTAGTAAATACCTTTTCTGGTTCAAAGTATGTTTTTTTGACTTGAAAAACAACCAAAGTTTGGTCACTATGTAAAGATATCTTATAAAAGTGAACTTCTCAACATTAACATAGCTCGAATGTGTTTAATTGTCCTTATTTAATATTTGTGTGAAATTAAACGGACATATATTTTGGACATTCAAATTATGAGAGAAGAAAGAATTGTTTTCAAAGACAAATTCACACAGGGAACATTTTTTAAAACATGTTTACTTCATCAAAAAATTTCACTGGGATTAAACAAACAGTGCAATCTCAGAGACTGCAACTTCTCTGTTAAAAATCAGTATTTTCTACGTTCAAATGTAATTTTTGTTTAATACAATTATCTGTTCACATTTATACATTATTCATTAACTGCAGGAATGATATTAACTTTAAAAATGTAATTAGATGCACATACATTTTCATGAAATAATCTTTAGAATAAAAATAAAAATTGCCAACATCAAACATATAAATTTGTTTATTTATTTAAAAGAAAATTTAATTTTGACTAATTACACAAAAATTATAAGAAAAAGAAACCATATTAATCTATATAATTATTCAAGTATATTGAATATTTAAGTATATATTCATACCAGTCTCTTCTTTCTTGCTTTAAAGAAAAGTCTTTTAATGTATTTATTTCTTCATGCTGGCCTGTAAAAAAAAAAAAAAAAAAAAAAAAGGTAATTATAAATGTGCTACTAAAGCCATTTTTTTTCTAAACTGTTATGTGATAACACTCTATTTTTAACTTATTCCTATAAACTTTCTTGTTAACATTATTAAAGTAAAAAGTAATATTAATATGTAAAAAGCAATATTTCAACTGAATTTGCAAGATGGTGAGAAACACACATAAGGGTTGTAAATTTTACACAAGGGAGATCCAATTTTGTGCTTTTTTCATTAATTTGGCAATCTTTGAAAAATAGATATTTGTTTTCCTAACAGAATATGACCAGGAATTGCATTTCTTCTAAATTTTCTAAAATTTTGCTGCAATTCCTAATGCAGCCAGAGTTAGAATGATGGTGTGCAACAAAAGCATCACTCACTCCTATTTAAATAAATGGGATCTAAGTTTTTTCTCTTTCATTATCAAATAAATCATTGCAAAATAGCTAATTTTTTTTTCCCCGAAATATCATTGTCAGGGAACACAAGTTTGAAAAGTTCAGCAATATCGTTGAAACTATTATAAAATGAATATATATAGTTAATTTCATCATCCATACTACTTTAGACTTTAATACAGCTTTTTTTGCCAAAAAATTTCATAATAGAACCATTGTTTCAGTCACTTTATTCTTTTCGATATTGTTTCCATCGAGCATTTTTGTTTTATTCACATCATGCTTTGATTAATTTCAAGCTGATGAAGAATTTGACGGGTTTTTTAATATATATATATATACATATATTTATATACGGTCGAATCCATGTCGATTCAGGCAGGGGGGTTACCTTCATAGTCTCAGAAGTTCTTTGATTTAACATATGTTAAAATTCAGGAAAAAATAAAATTCCCGTAATTTTTGGTTTTCCCCAAAAAAATTTCTGGACCGAGATACAGGGTGCCAAAGATGGCATCCCCAGCACCTTTTCCCGTTTGCGATTTTCGAAAAAAAGTTTAAAGTGCTCTATCTCTGAAACGATGCAAGATAATTCGTTGCAGTTTATTTCATTTTAAAGATAATATTTTTCTGATTAAAAAGATATACTCCATTTTGAAATATGTATTTAATTATTTTTACAGCAGCCTTCTAAAAAAAAATTTCTTTAATCAAAAATAATTTTTTTCTCAAAAATGCCAATCTTAAAAATTTTGATTTTTTTACTGTTAGTCAATACCATTGAGTACTACCTTCACTGTAAAGGAGAACTTCCACTTTTGAGTTTAACTATTTTTAGAATCATTTCAAGAATTTAGAGAATTTTACAGGAACTGCACGTCAAAAGTTCCAGTAAAAGTCTCTCAATTTTCGTTTATTTGTATCATATGTAGCCTATTACATATCCTAAACAAGTTAGAAATCACATGTCAAACATGGTAAATGAGGTGCATTCATACTATGACTAATTTTATAGATATTTAGATCTTGGTGCAATAAGTATTACACTCTTGCGAAAACTGGCATGAATACAAAATTTATTATGTTTCTATATATTAAATTCAGTAATACGGAAGTAATATGAATCCATCTTAAAAAGAACATAATCACCAGGGCAACCTAGAATCATTACCTATCATGAGATATGTTTGAGTTAATTATGTGTGATAGGATTTAATAGGATGAATAAAATATTTATGATCTTTATTTCAAAATTTTGACTTTCATAATATTTGACAACCCTTTTCACAACATTTGTTGCTGTTTTTTTTTTTTTTTTTTTTTTTTTTTGAAGGTAACATTTTTTTGTTCGAAATGATATATTCAATTATGAAAAAATGTATTCATATTTTCTGATGCAGCCGTTTGATTTTTTTTTAATTAAAAGAAATCAAAAATGCTAATCCTAAATTTACTTAAATCAAAAATGCTAATCCTAAATTTACTTAATTATTTTATTTATTTATTTTATTTGAGAAGTTATCAAAACACATGTAAAATTTTGCCATATATTTTACCAGTTCCTGTATTACAATCACATACTGGTCTCAGGAAATCAAAATCTTAGTCTTGTTTGGCATAGAATTTTATTTCTTAATAAGTATAAGAAACTGACAGCTTTAAAAATAGCTTACAAAAGAAAAAAACATACACTAAAGTTTACAAAATATATGTATAAGTTTCACAACATATTACTTTCAGTGTACTCTGCTTAGAATTGAAATTAGAAATTCATACACTTTATAATTTGTTGAACAGTATCTGTATCTTCTTTTGATATTTAGTGATGTCTTCCTGTTTTACTAATAGGGTCTGGGGCTTCCATAATCCTTAAAACATTGTGAATAGCTTCCTATTCACAATGTTTTGAACACTGATGGTGAATGAAGGAATGAAGTGAAGGAATGAAGTGGAATGAAGTGAACACTGATGGTGGTGTTACTATCTAGCAGGTGGAAATTATATCCAACAGCCGATCCATGTGGGAGCATAAAGTTAACGACAATTTCATAAACAACTGATTTCATTTACCTTTGCAATCCACCATTCACAGTAATAGACACAGGCAACAAAAATTCCTTTTTATAAATTGTGAATCTGAATATTTTGCAATTGTTTCAGAGATCTTGGTTGGACAAATGAAATTTCTTCTTGCTTGCTGTTCAAAGTTTGTGCTATTTAGATACTATGATATTAATAGATGAATATACCCATCACTATGATATTAATAGATGATTGTTCATTCTATTAAATTCTATCACACATAATTAAATATTACATGATAGGTAATGATTCTAGGTTGCCCTGGTGATTACATTCTTTTTAAGATGGATTCATATTACTTACTTATTACTGAATTTAATATATAGAAACATAATAAATTTTGTATTCATGCCAGTTTTCACAAGAGTGTAATGCTTATTGCACTAAGATCTAAATATTTATAAAACTAGTCATAGTATAAATGCACCTCATTTACCATGTTCGACGTGTGATTTCTAATTTGTTTAAGATATGTAATAGGCTACATATGATACAAATAAACAAAAACTGAGAGACTTTCATTGGAACTTTTGGCGTGCAGTTCCTGTAAAATTCTCTAAATTCTTGAAATGATTCTAAAACTTATTAAACTCAAAAGTGGAAGTTCTCCTTTACAGTGAAGGTAGTACTCAATAATATTGACTAACAGCAAAAAAATCAAAATTTTTGAGATTGGCATTTTTGAGAAAAAAATTATTTTTGATTAAAAAAAATTTTTTTTAGAAGGCTGCTGTAGAAATAATTAAATACATATTTCAAAATAGAGTATATCTTTTTAAGCAGAAAAATATTATCTTTAAAATAAAATAAACTGCAACGAGATATCTTGCATCGTTTTAGAGATAGAGCACTTTAAACTTTTTTTCGAAAATCGCAAATGGGAAAAGGTGCTCGGGATGCCATCTTTGGCACCCTGTATCTCGGTCTAGAAATTTTTTGGGAGAAAACCAAAAATTACGGGAATTTTATTTTTTCCTGAATTTTAACATACGTTAAATCAAAGAACTTCTGAGACTATGAAGGTAAGATTTTTACTTTGGCTGCCTGAATTGACATGGACTATGCCATACATATAATTTACTGTTATTTTTTATGCTTTTCATATTTTGCCATGCTATTGAAAGCTTATCATCCAGTGTTACTTAGCAAAAAGGATTTCCAGCACTTTCTACCCAGTTTTAGGATCAAATTTTTTTATCGGTCCACTCTAAATTTAGAGTTGTTTTAGAACAGCTCACTTTCATATGAGAAATAAATTTATCAACGACGACATTTTCCCCATTTTTGAAGAAACACCACAAACCAAAACTAGCAATCAATTCATATTGACAAGAATTAATAAATGTACATTCAGCCTTCTTACATTCACTCAACAAAACAATGCTTTCAAATTATCTATATTTCGCTTTCATCCTTTCAAACATATTTTTCATGTTTATCTATAAACATCACAAGCAATTGATACAGATAATACAAACAATTATTCATAAAGTTATTAATAATCTTAGTTCAGGTAAAGCTTTCAAGAGGACATTATGCAAATCTAGTCTTTTCTTTATCTGCTGAATAGTGATAGGAATAGATAATGGATAAGAAACTTAAAGTAACGAGAAAAGCACTTTCTTTGACTGAAAAATTGGATGTGCTTAGGAAATATGATGGCGAGAACCTGATGAACAAGACACTTTTTGTCAAATCTATGGGAATACACGAGTCAACACTTCAATCCCTGTTTTGAAAAAAAAAAAAAAAAAAAAAAAAAACTGGAAAACATTGTATTAGCTGGATGCTCAAGCAGAAAGAAAATTAAAGTGGCCGAATTCAAAGAATTTGAGAAACTTTATTTGAATGGTTCACTCAAACGCGATCAACGAATATCCCAACTAACGGTTCACTGATTAAGGAAAAGGCCTGTGAAATTGCTACACGTCTGGGAGTGGATTTTATGCTTAGCAACCGTTGGCTAGACTGTTTTAGGCATAGATATGGCATAGTTTACAGAAAGATATGCAGAGAGTCGGCGGCTGTGAATATAGATGATGTCAATTGTTAGAAAAATAATGTGCTCGCACCACTATTGAAAAAATATTCAAGATGCAATATTTACAATGTCAAAGAGATGGGCCTTAAAAAAAAAATTAATGCCGGATAAAAAAACAATAGCATTTAAAGGTGAAAAATGTTCCAGTGGTAAGCTAAGCAAAAAACGTATCACTGTTCTCATTGGGTGGAACAGATAAATTGTAACCCCTCGTCATCGGCAAGTCTCTGTATCCTCACTGTTTTAAAAATGTTAGAAATGCCGTGCATTTATGAAAGTCAAGCCAAAGCGTGAGTGACAAGTGATATATTTTTTAAGTGGATCTACAAATTCAATGAACGGATGAAAAAGGAGTCTAGAAAAGTATGTCTCGTCGACAACTGCCCTGCCCACCCCAAGGATATCCCAGGTTTACAAAACATCAAACTAGTCTTTTTACCACCTAATGCAACTATTGTGGTTCAACCCATGGATCAAAGAATAATTCATGTTCTGAAAATGAAATACAAAAAATGTGTCATTGTTTATTACCTACACCAAATAGATCATCGCACAAAGGATCTATCCTGCCCAACCTGTAAGCCTATTAATCTCTTGGACGCCATGCATTTCCTGAGTGTGTCCTAGGAAGACGTAACATCAACCACCATTGAGAACTGTTTCTGTAAAGCCTTTGATATTGACGGCACTTTACAAAACATCACAGACATCACAGAAACCACAGACATCACAGTCAGAAGTAGACATCACAGAAAAGGAGCAGTATCAAGAAGAATGCAAAGATTAGGACTTATTTGCCAAAATTGACGATCAGGTTGTGACAAGTGAAGTTCAGTTTATCGCAGACAGTTGCAAACGTCAAAAGTTCCGACTTCCAAAGTGGGGGCATCTCACTGCTCCAAGCCACCCCTTGAATTCAGGAATGATCCTATACCTCAGACAGAATTTAGTGTACTTAATTTATATTTTATAAAGATAATAAAATCAGCACAATTTTAATGACATACAAAATGAAAGACACTCGTAAATTAAGCAAATGTTATATGTATATGTCTCCATACATTTTTTTCCATTTGATTTTTTTGTAGAAAGGAAAAAAAGAAGATAATAACTAAAATGATTAATAAAAAAACAATTTTTCTAAGTTTTATCTGTCCTGATCTTAAGTAAAGTAATAGATATCACTTGATTCGGGCAAAATATAATTTGAAATTACCTGTACGTTCTGTCCATTCAAAAGATTTTTTTGCTTCATGAAAAAAATAAGGTATTCCACATTTATTCAAATCCTTTTGCTTAAAGATTTCATACTGATTCTTCAAACGATTAATTTCAAAGCAGCACCATCTTTTACCATAATATGTACAACATTCTTTTGATACTTCTCTAGCAACTTTTCCCCAAAGAATCTGCCTTTCAACATCAAAATTCGGCAACAGAAGTTGTGGTTTATATTTTGCATACACTTGTAATAACTTAATACGGTCTGATCTATTCACAATCCACTTTTCCAGCTTTGAATGCACAGATAAAACAACTGTAAAAGGATTTTTAAAAATTAATTATCATAATTAAAAATAAACTGATAGTTTATTAAAATTATGTTTATAATTCAAATTATTATGCAGAATTCATCACATATTAATATAACCATCTCAATCCTTGACTAGATTTGTTTAAAAGAATATTTCTGTGGCAGTATTAATATGGTCAATTTTATAATATGTTTTCCTGTTACACATAGTACACTCCCTCAAATCAGCACAGCTTGAGGCCAGAGGTTGTGTAGATTTTAGAATTTTGCAGATTTCTGGCCATTGCTTTGTTTACATTTTTAAACAGTAATTATAATGTAATTAATAATGCAATTTAAGATCATTATGAATGTTTACAATATAGTAAAATGTTATAACAATTAAAGTAATAAATTAAAATAAAAATTATTTATTTTTTTAATGAATTAAATATTTAAAGTAAAGGTCAAATAAATAATCAATAATGTATAGTTAAATATTCATTATAAAGATAAGATGCATTTTTCCTAAATTATTCAATGAAACTTACCTCATTATAGTGCACTACTAATTCAAATAAAAATCATAAAATAAGCAAGTTTTATTTCAAGTTTAGCCAGACTTAACCATAAAAAAGCTTGATTAATGCATAAATACATTTTCAAAAAAGATTGGGATTAAAAGTGATGTAATATCAGCAATATCTTTAATTTTTTTCAGAAAAAAATTTATTCTTCCTTCATGAAAAAGCATGAATTCAGTAATATTAATGAAAATTACACGTTAAAATAGATATAGAATTGATACAAAAATAAAATAAAATTTCGTCCCTAAATTTGAACTGAAAGTTTCATTGTTTACATCTGTAAATTATTTGTGGATTTTAGGGTTCTGTATTTAATGGAGTCTACTGTACATGCATATTAATTTATAAAAATAAACATTTTGGATACATAATTAATATAACTTGATTTAAAAATAATTTAAATTAAATAATTACAAACAGTTATGTAGAAAATTGAAATCAATTAAAATTTTTAAAATTTTAATAAAAACTATGCCTTATGTTCCATGAATAAAATGTTCAACATAGTGAAACATTGATACCTTGAAAATAATCAACTTAACAAACATAACTTAATAAACAATCTTTTGATTACTAGAACTATGAATAAATATATGATGTAGTTTCGTAAATATAATACACTGTCACATGGCTATTCAAAATAATTTCCCTACATTGATTTCCCCCAATTTTCTTGTCAGATCTAAATAGTGAGTTTGGTTATGCAATAGAAGATTTGAATATATGTTATAACTTATTTCAGTTCACTAGCACCCAATTTTTCAATGTCTCCTTATTTGACTTTGCTATATCCGCATGGTTTTCTCTTTATAGTTTCAGATATCAACACACTCAGTTCATAAATACATGCAATTTGCACTCTACAATTCCACATACAAACAAAAATGACCTAGATTCACTATGTCTCACGGTGACTGTTCAGATAAGACTATTACTTATGTCTATTAATTAATTTGAAATGCTTAAATTACAAAAATAAGAAAATATTATCTTTGCTTTTTTCTTAAAAACTTGCAAATGCTGCTGGTATAACAGAATAAAATCATAACCCAATCAATGTAGGATTTTTTTAAAGGATGGTTACATCTTTCCACAGGATCTGACTAGCCCCCCTCCCCTCTGTAGAATTTTAGATTGTAGATTTAGATTGTTTAAATTGTAGATTAAGGACGAGTCCCAAAATCCCAATTTTCAATGGATTGTCAAGAGATAATTTTCATGCGAATATTCAAAAGAAAGTAATATTAAATTATTCGAATAATTACTATCCCTGCATATTAGCTAGTCCATATAACATCTCATTCAAGTCACACATGGTCACAAGAGTCAAAGTCACTACGGTGAAACAAAAAATAGGACATTCCATACGTCTCTTTTATGAGTCTCAAATGACTACTATACGTGACTTCACTGACAGGTCACTGCGACTACTGCTTTGTGTCGAATCACCAGGTGACTTTACAATGTCATTTTATTGAGACTCATGTGACTGTCATTTGGAGACTCAATTTCAAAGTCATTGTGAATGTTGCATTATGATAAATCATCAAATGATGTCACATTAAAGAACATAAAGACTTTCTGTCACAAGACTTTGTCAAATGGTGACTGAAACCCTACTGTGAAGTAACCACTGTGAAAAGTGGTGAATGTGGTGATTTCACTTTGTGAAGTGGTGAAAAGTGGTGACCTTATGACTTTAATGGGACATTATTTGGTAATTTATCATAATGCAACATTCACAATGACTTTGAAATTGAGTCACCAAATGAGAGACCACAAGAGAGTCTCAATAAAACGACATTGTAAAGTCACCTGGTGATTCGCCACAAAGCAGCAGTCATAATAACCTGTCAGTGGAGTCCCACAATGTAGTCATCTAAGACTCATAAATTAGATGTATGGAATTTCCTATTTTTTGTTTCGCCGTAGTGACTGTGACTCTTGTGACCATGTGTGACCTGAATGAGATGTTATATGGACTAGCTGTTATATAGGGATAGTTAATTTTTCAAATTATATTACTTCCTTTTGAATATTCGCGTGAAAATTATCGCTTGAAAATCCCTTGAAAATTGACATTTTGGGACTCGTCCTTAAATTTTTGCACACCAGTGTGTGTATACATATATATATATCATATGTGTGTGTGTGTGTTTATTATTATTATCAGATTTTGTGCAAACAGACAATGCTTTTTATTACTATTAGTAACTTTATTGGAAATTTTATAGGAGTATCTGGATCAGTTTCTGTGGTATAACATGAGAATTTATTAGAAGACTGTTTTATAAATTTCTTTTGGAAAAAATGAAAATTGTCAGTGTATGATGATTGCAGTTTGTTTAATATAAAAAAAGTCTTGATTTATGTACTAGAAATTACTACTACAGGTTTATTGGTCAACCAATATTTTAAATCAATATTGTATCTGTACATCATATTTTTTTTTTTTTTTTTTTTTTTTTTAAGAAAGTTAAAATGGAATAATATGGAAAAAATGGAAATATGGAATGATTAGAATCTATATATATATATATATATATATATATATATATATATATATTACACTAACGTATGCAGCACAAAAATTATGATTATTTGTTAATTGTTAAATGGCAAAATCTGAATAAAACGCAAATTATCGGTTATTATGTTAAAAAAATTTAGAAGGATTTAGGCTATGGTAAATCTGATTTATTTATATTTTTCTGTTTTGCTTCCATTATGAAGTTTTAAAATATTAAGTTTAGTTTTCTGTTACTTAAAAAAAAAAAAAAAAAAAAAAAAAAAAAAACAAGTCATGAATTTTAAATGTTTTAATTTAAAATTAAAGCTATGCATTATATATGAAATAAGTGTGTATTAACCAGTGTTGCACTATTTCTATTTACAGCATATCAAGTAATTAATTAAAATCATTCTATTTTACATAATATCAAAAATTAATTAAAATCATTTCACTATATTAAGTTATTTGTAAAATAAAAATAAATAGAATGCTTTCTTCATATTAATAACAAACACAAAAATTTATTCTTTTCAATAACAAAAATATCATTCGGCTTTTTGTTGTCAAAACAATAAAATTAATTTTGACAAGTTCATGGAGGCTATAAGTGAAAGGATTACATTTTAAATGAAATTAATGAAATACGAAAAAATGCCAGAGGAAGATTGTTTGGTGAATTATGTGTCCAGTCAATATAAAAATACCGAGCTTTTTAATTTTCCAGCAGAATTTTTTGATTTGGCACACAATTGTCAAGTAAAATTAAATTATAAATAATTGTATTATGATGCAATGATTAGTATAAATTTAAAGGAGAGAAAACTGGTTGCCGAGGGTGGCTAGTTCAATTAATTACAAAAAAAGAAAAAAAAAATCTGAAATTTAGAAACACTGGCTATTAATCTTTTAAGACTTGATGTATCCTATAGGGTACACATCTTTACATTTTTTTTTTTTTTTTTTTTTTTAATCATGTATATAAATAATGTAAAAACTAAATAAAATTGGTGTGAATGGAGCCTAACAGATAGCAGAACAAAACAAAATAACAAATTGTTTCTTATAGCGCCTTTTAAGCAAGATATTTGCTACATTAAAATGGCTTCCAGCTAAAATGTATGAAATGTGCAAAAATAAAAACATAAACAATTTTTCTGTGTGTCAAGTTATCATTTGAAGAGTCCATTAGAGAAATAAATTATTAAACATATAATTTTCTTCATTCATTCAAAAAAATAGCGCCCTTCTTGCCCCACATTTGAAAAAAATGCAGTTCTTCAGCAATGATACGAATGTGCTATAGCGAAAAAAATCGGCGACGGAACGCAAAAAATAGTTCTTATGCGTCTTAGGGGACACGTATAATTTCATCAACATGTCGCGAAAAAAAGGCAAGCTTTGTTAAAAAAAATCGTGAAATAACGACTAATTTTCGGCAAGATTGGCGAAAAAACGGCTAATTTCGTACAAGATCCTGAAAAAGTGGCAGATTTCCTCAAAAGATCGTGAAAAACGATATATTTCATCGGTAATCGCGATAAAACGGAAAATTTTGTAATACGATTCGCGAAAGACGGAAAATTGCACCAAAAGTTCGCAAAACGGCAAATTTCGTCCACAAATTGCAATAAAACGGAAAATTCTGTCAAAAAAAATCACAAAAACAGCAAATTTTGAAAAAAAAATGCAAAATTCGTCAAAGTATCCCGAAAAAACAGCACATTTTGTCAAAAGATTGCAGAAAATGCAAATTTTGTCAAATTAGCATAAATAAAAGTTAATTTCAGAAGTGAACTTTTTTGTTCTAAAAACTCATTTTCCTGCTTCAAAATTATGTTTTTATTGCTCCAAAAGCGGATTTTCTTATAATTCACAATCATTTTCGGGCGAAGAGAAAATTTTACTCGGACACAATTAGAATTTGAGCCCCCCCCCCCCCCCTCATCGCCAACTTTTTCTTGTGACAGCCCAAAGATGATGTTTGTAGTATAAATTTGGTACCTCCTAAATTTCTGCGCCCGGGTGACCCCCTCCCCCCCGCACATTTTGTGTTTGTAATTCGTCATAAATTTGTCATTTTTTCGTGATCTTTTCACGAAATTTGTCTTATTCACACGTTTTTTAGCAGAATTTCCTGTTTTTTCGTGATCTTTTAACAAAACCTGCTGTGTTTTAGCGATCTTTTAGCGAAATCGGCCGCTTTTTTGCGATCTTTTAACAATGTTTGCCTTTTTTTCGCGATCTTTTAACAAAATTTACCTTTTTTTTCAATTTTTTAACGAAAATTTTGGATTTTTTTTCTGGATACTTTGACAAAATTTCTGTATTTCCACGATTTTTTGAACCGCTAGATTCTAGATTCAACGCTATAAAAGTGCCCCTAAAAATAAAAAAAGGGTCCTGAAAATGTAAAAATTGCCCTTTTCAGAACAGTAGCGCCTTGCCCCTTTTTAAACCTGGGGGAAACTCAGTGAAGATGTTATGTTACTTGTTACTTACTAGCCATCAACTGGTCTATGTAAATATTTACATGGCGAGACTAAATGTACATAAAAGCATTTGAAAAGAAGCATATAAAGTAAAGGATTTCAAAAGGTAAATTTTCTCTCTTTTCAGGAAATTTGCAGAGTTGAAATGAAATCATTAATAATTAAAGAAAGAAAAAACAAGTATAAAATTATTTGCCTTAATCTAGCAATGTTTTCAATTACAGTATGGAACCATTTATCTGGAAACCAATTAACCGGAAAACCAGTTATCTGGAATGATACTTCTAATAGACTGATGTTAGAATCTTTTTAGAAAAAAGTGTTATACACAATCAGTTTGACATATACTTTGCTTGAAAAAATTGAATAGTTGGATAACAGTATCTAGTATTTGAAACAAAAGCATATAATCATATTATAGATTAATAAATAATATTATGGATGTTTTAATTTTTATGCCGAGAAAACAGAAGATTTTTGTTCCCAAGTAGTTCCCATAAATTATCTTCTTTCAAACCCTAACAATTGATCTTACTTGCATCAGATTCTTGGTTCAAATAACCTAATAATCAATTTAAAATTAGAAGTAATATCACAACTACATATGTTTCACAAAACTTATCAAATGGATGCTGCTTTAATGCCCAACCAGTTAACTGGAAAAACCAGTTATCCGGAATACATCTGACCCCAACCATTTCGGATAAATGGTTCTGTACTGTACTATGTTTTGAAGTTTAATCACATATAACTGATGAATAGTTACTTTTAACTTTGCAAAGAAATATGGTTTTATATGCATTTGAGCTTACTTGGGTTTTCAATATTTTCAAAGGCATTCTCTGCTTCATCCAAAAGAACAGCTTTTGGTTTACTTAATTCATAAGGTATTATATGCTTCATACTTTCATAATTGGATTTCAGCTCTTGTATCTGATTACAGCATTGTTGTGCATCATAACGTGGGCTATTTCTTCCAACTTTTTTAGCAATTGCCGTCCACACTCGCTGGTTATTAATAATTGAAGAGGAAAATTCTGCTTTATATATTTTATATAGCCTCAATAATGCAAGACTTTTATTCCATCTCCATGTAAAGCTTGGTGGGAATGCTTCATAACTTGATAATTCAGCAAAAGCAGTTGCTGCAAAAGAGATTTTTAAATCCTTATAAAAAGAGATATAAAAATAAAAATTCCCCATATATCACTGCATTAATCAAACATGCTACAGACATACTCATACAAACATACTCATTTTTTTCCACAATCCTTTAATGAAATTATTATTATTATTTGCAATTATCGATCATTTGACAAAATTTGCACTTTTTTCCACAATGCTTTGAAGGAATTTGTGTTTTTTTGCAATTCTTTGATGAAATTTGTGTTTTGTCTGCGATGCTTTCACAAAATTCGCATTTGTTTTACGATCTTTGACAAAATTAGCAATTTTTTTCCCCAAGATCCTTTGACTAAATGTAAATTTATTGCAATGCTTTGACAAAAATTGCATTTTGTCTGCAATCCTCTGGCAAAATTGCTGTTTCACAATCCTATGGTGAAATTTGCATTTTTTTTTTTTTACATTCTTTGACAGAATTAATGTTTTTTCCCCGACAAACCTTTGATAAAATTCCCGTTTTTTTGCAATTCCTTGACAAAAATTCCATTTTTTTTTTCTGTGATCATTCAGTCAAATCAGACTATAGATGTGTTGTTTTTCCTGTTTTAATGCTGTTCGTTTCTAAGTGCAAACTAGATACATGGGAAAGATAAAGTGAGAAATATACTTAATTTGGCACTGACAATACTCATGTTTTTGTTGTATTTTATCCACAACTGCATTCCTCCATAAAATTTTTCCCAAATTTTAGTGCAGATTTGCATCAATCACAAGGATGATAAAATTCAGTACTGAGAAAGTACAATTACACATTTGTGCAAAAAAATAGCATGCCTGATTTATTAAATCTTATTAAATAAACTTATAAAAATTTTAATACAAAAAGTTTAGTTTGAATATTATTAAATTAGTCTGTCATCAGATAGTAACTAAAAACAAGTTAATGCAATTAAAATGCAAAAGAGCTTCATTTTATGTGTACAGTAGTTTACAAAAATAACAGGACACTAGGAAATTGCAGAATTGATGAATAATTAAAATATATTAAACATTTTTAAAATGATTTCTGCTGTTGTAATAAATCATGCTCATCTTTATATGTTGTGAATACAATTAGGAATAAAAATTTGATTCTCAAAATTACTAATTTGTATAAAAATAGATGGAAAAGTATGTCATAAAAATGATGGAAACTTGTGAATCTCTTAGAGAATTATTTTTTTTGTTTCAAGAACATACCACCAGGTGACAATATCAAACAATCGTTGTTGTTTTTACCAAAATAGAGAATCAAAACATCAGTTGGTTCATGATTATATAGCAGTGAGCAGCAAAGTGCTGATGGATTAAAAATCTACTAGTATTCCAAAGGAATAATAATATATTAAAAGCTGCAGTAAACTAATGTTTAATACACAGTTCAAAGTATTTCTTTATATTTATGTATGTAAATAGCTTCAAGAATATATATCAGTTTTCATATTGTGAGTGCTATGTGTGCAGCATCTTATTCTACTGTAATCTATACTAATAAAAGAACAAATTGTGCTACCTGTGCATCATAGATGCCAACATTGTACATACCGCATTAGGAGAGTACTAGTTAAATTTCAGAAGTTTTGGACACTCTTCAGGAGTAAAATAGTCACCTTTCAGGAGTCATTTCAGGAGTTACACATAATTTTTTGAGGTATTTTTAAAATATTTTTTATGCATACTTTCTCAATCCTCACCTGACAGCCTTTGTATTTATTCATACAAACGAAATCAAAATAAATATCATTACTTTTTTTAATGTAATTTTTAAAAAAATTGTAATAAATTTATACTAATGGAATATTTTTTATCCTTACAGAGCAAAAAATGCATAATTTCTATACTAATTGCAAAACTGCATGAATTTTTTTTTTTTTTTTATTCGCAACAGATTTGCTAACAAAGTGATTTCCTACTGCAACCTTCATACAAAAAAAAAGATCTTTTGCTGAGGTGACGAAAATCGCAATAATTTCCAGAGACCAACTGGCAAAAATTGCAATAATTTCCAGAGACAGACTGACAAAAATCGCAATCTTTTCCCAAGACTGACTGATGAAATTCATATTTTTTTCGAAACAGACGAACGAAACCCACAATTTTTTATTGTAAATGACTGATGAAAATGGCTATATTTTACCAAGACTAACTGACAAAAATCGCGATCTTTTCCCAAGAATGACAGACGAAAATAGCCATCTTTTGTCACGAATGACTGAAAAAAATCATGAGTTTTTGCCGAGACTGACTGATGAAATTCACGATCATTTCCCGAGAGTAATTAACAAAAATCTTAATCTTTTGATACAAATAATTAGCAAAAATCGGGATCTTTTAAGCGAATGAATGATGAAAATCACGGTCTTTTAACGAGAATGATTGACGAAAATCGTGGTCTTTTATTGCGAATGACAGACGAAAATCGTAGTCTTTTATCGAGAATGACCGACGAAAATCGTGATTTTTTATCACAAATTACTGACGAAAATCGTGATCTTTTCCCGAGAGTGAAGGATGAAAATCGCGATCTTTTCCCATGATTGACTGACAAAAGTCGCAATCATTTCCAGAAATTGATTTACGAACATTGCATTATTTTTTCAAGACTGACTGACAAAAATCGTGATTTTTTTCCCCCGAAATTGACAACGAAACCAGCGATCTTTTGTCGCAAATTGCTGATGCAAATGATGATCTTTTTCCAAGATTGAGTGATGAAAATCACGATCTTTTGCTGAGACCTACTGACGAAGATCCAGTTTTCTTCCAAAGACAAACTGGTGAAAATAGAGATTTTTTTCCCGAAACTAATAGACTAAAATCATGATAATTTGTCATGAATTACAGACAAAAATCGCAATCTTCTACCACGACTGAGGAAAATTGCGGTATTTTGCCATGATTTACTGACAAAAATCGCAATCTTTTCCAGAGAGTAACTGAAGGAAATCGTGATCTTCAGTTGCAAACAACTGACGGAAATCGCTATTTCTTATAGGGAATGACTAATGAAAATTGAAATCTTTTGTTGAGTGTGACTGATGAAAATCGCATTATTTTTTCGTGAACGACTGGCAGGAATTGCAGTATTTTGCCATGGCTGACTGACGAAAATCAAGATCGTTTCTCATGAATTACTGACGAAAATCGCGATCTTTTGCCTTAGCTGACTGACGAAAATTGCGGCCTTTTGCCGTAACTGACTCATAAAAAACACGATCTTTTGCCACGACTGACTGTGAATATCGAGATCTTTAGCCGTGACTGGCAATTTTGTGTTTTTTGCAACAAAGTCAATGACTAACAAAACTCGCGATTTTATCAAGTATCATTGCCAAATTATTGGATATTTTTCCTCAACTGATTAATGAAATTCCCGATCTTTTGCCATGGCAGACTGCCTAAATTAGTGTTTCTCTAGTGAGTGAAAAAAATCGTGATTTTTATTCACGACCGATTGATGATTTGATGATTATTTGCAGCGATAAGTGACGAAATTTGCAATTTTCTGTCGCAAGCGATTGCCGAAAATCACAGTTATATGGACTAACGGGCAATATTTGTGATGTATTTCAATGACCTATTGTAGAATTTCATGATTTTTTGCAACGACTAATCGAAAAAGATCGCTATTTTTTGTACCGAATGATCAAAAATATCACAATTTTTTTTTGCTGCAAATTTCCATATTTTTTACCTTATTACAGTACTACTGTATTTTAACGTACTTTTCTGGAGAAACTCTGGAATTTCTGGAGAAGTTGGCATCTATGGTGCATGTGTATGCGATGGCTAGAAAAAAATATGGCATGCACAAGGCTCATTTTTTTCATGTGTGAAGTTAGTCCAAGATCTCTCCTGATGTACCTGAAACTCAGAAGTTTAATTTTTTGATTAATTTCAGCTATATTAATAAAGAAGTGGAACTCACTCTCATCAAAAAGTCATATTTTTAATGCTCTGAGAGTGAAAAACACATTTATGCATTGAAACGAAGGGAGAACCATTTTTCTGAGTTTATTTCTGTTTCTGGATTATTTTGTTTAAATTCAAATCAACCAAACTTCTCTCTGCAGTTAAACTTGGAAAGACATATATCGAAAGATTGTACTTTTAGTTCTTAAGTGCGATAACCAATTTTTAAAAAATGTTGCACTTAACACTTTGAAAATTTTTTTTTTTTTTCAAAAAGGGTAGTTTTTCTCAAAACCATTTTCTCCCTTTTGTCAACGCCTCTCCAGGGCTCAATTTTCGGGATATAAACAAACTAAAAATATGATTTTAAAGCAGAAACATTCTTCTAATTGATGATATAATCGGTTTAAAAAAAATATGGATTTTAACTCTTTCAAAACATTGGCAAAAAGAGATCACTTTGCGACTCAAAGAGAGGATATTTTTTTTCTACGCTAAAAGTATCTAAACGTACATATTTCAGCACAATCTTTTAAAAGCATCTTAATAGCACAGATTTACACTCCCTAAAAAAATTTGTAAAGAAGTATTTTTTACAAAATAAAATGTGTGAAAACTTTGATGAAATTAATGAAAACCAGATTGTTTCATTGCGGTTTTGCCTCTGTAAGGAGCAATTCTATACCTACTGACAAACCAAAAATATATTCTTAAAACTAAAACATTCTTATAATCTATGGTGCAATTGGTTTTAAAAAATATGAGATTTAATCCTTTCAAATACACTGGCAAACAAAAATCATATCACGGCTCATGGAGAGTGTATTTTGCATCAAATTGATTGGTTTTTATGTATCATATTTTCAACGCAAGGGGGTTCGGATACATCTTATCAATTTTATATGCTCTTGGGGAGGGGGTATATCCAAAAATTCCACATTTCTAAAGCATCAATAACAGACACTAACAATTTTTCCAAAATGAAAAGAAAAAATATTTACTTTCACCACTAGTTGAAGCTGCACTGGAAACTTCAATAGGAAGCCTTGGTAGCAAAGGAGCATTAGTAGTAAAATGGGAATCTTCAGGAGGAGGCCTTGGTAGCAAGGGACCTTGAGCAGTAAAATGGGAAACTCCTGTAGGAGGTCTTGATAGCAACGGACCATGAGCAGTAAAATGGGAAACTCCTGTAGGAGGTCTTGGTAGCAACGGACCATGAGCAGTAAAATGGGAATCTCCAGGAGGAGGCCTTGATTGTAATGGACCATGAGCAGTAAAATGGGAATCTCCAAGAGGAGGCCTTGATTGTAATGGACCATGAGCAGTAAATTGTGAAACTCCAGGAGGAGGTCCAGGTGACAAAGGGCCATGATCAGCAGAATGGAAAACTTGAGGAGGAGGTCCAAGCAGTGAACTAGGTATTCTAAAATTGGTATTATTAGGTGGCCACCTAGAGGAAAAGAGATCTTTACTATAATTTTACATACAAATCATCAACTGTAATAAACTTATTTATTTCAAAAATAAAAGCAATAATTATTAAGATATTCCATTAATTCTAATAATATTATTATCAGCACAGTAAAAAAGCAACTTTTGCAACCTCCTCCTCTTATATTTTCAGTCAGAAATCTAGGAATTCACTTTTATTAAAACAATAGAAATAAAACAGTTTTAATTTGAGTCTTCTTTCTTTTAATGTGGCCTTATTACAGTGTGCTCAACTCCAGCAAAACAAAAAAAGCATTTGAGTTCAATTCCTTTTAGGTAAAGTAGGGATGCACAACCTGTGGCCCGCGAACTTCGTCAATTTACAGCTAGAAAAAATTTCAATTTTTGTGGAAAAGTCGCAGGTAAAAATCGTAAATTTCGTCAATTTACCACGAGAAAATATAAAATTTTGTCAGTCACTTAAAAATCGCAAATTTTGTAGATAGGGCACAGAAAAATCGCGAATTTCATTGATCAAGTGCAGAAAAATTGCACTTTTCGTTCATCAAGTATGAAAAAATCGCACATTTTGCCCATGAGGCTCGGGAAAAAAATGGTAAATTTAACTGATTGGACACTAAAAATACGCGAGTTTTGTCGATCAGGCTCGGGAAGATCGCGAATTTCGTCGGTCAGACGTGGAAAATCGCACATTTCATTGATCAGCCAAGACAAAATCGTCAGATTTGTTTATGATGCACGAAAAAATTGCAAATTAAACTCATCGGCTGCGAGAAAGTTCGCATGTTTTCTAAGTTTGCCGCATGAAAAAAAAATGCGAATTTCGTTGATCGGACATGAAGAAATCGCGAATTGTGTCGATCAGGGGTGAAAAAATTGCATAGTTCGTTGATAAAGCACGGGAAAATCACGAATTTTGCGATGATGCGCGGAAAAATTAAAAATTTCGTACATCGGCTACGAAACAATCTTGAGTTTTGTAAGTTTCTCAAGAGAAAAAAAACGTGAATTTCATCTTGCCGCGAAAAAAAATGCAGTTTCGTCAAAGTGAATTAAAATTCACCAATTTCGTTGATTGGTCGCGGAAAAAATGCAGATTTTGTCAGTTAAAGGCTGAAAAGCACGAATTTTGTCGATCAGACACGGTTTTATTGATCGGGTTCCAAAAATGGCAAATTTTGTCAGTTGGACACAGGAATTTTGAAAATTTCGTCGATCAGGCTCAAATAAAATCAGCAAAAATTTCATCTATCTGGTGTAGAAAAGTCCAGAAATTTGTTGATCAGGCGAAGAAAAATCGCGAATTTCGTCAATCGGCATTGCAAAATTCGCAAATTTCATCGATCAGGTTCGTAAAAATTGAGAATTTTGTCAATAGGCTTTATAAAAATCGCGAATTTTGTCGATAAGGTTTGTAAAAATCGCAAAATTTGTCGACCTGGTATGGAAGAATCGCGAATTTTATCAATCATGCGATGAAAAATTGCAAATTTCGTCGATCAGCTTTGTAAAAGTCACGAATTTCGGCAATCAGCTTCATAGAAAACGATAATTTCGTCCATCAGTCGCAGTAAAGTCGCGAATTTCGTCGATCAGCTTCATAAAAATTGCAAATTTCGTCAATCGGCTTCATAAAAATCGGTAATTTCGTCAATCAGCCACAGAAAAGTCGCGTATTTTTCCGATCAGCTTCGTAAAAATCGCAAATTTCGACAATTGGCTTCATAAAAATTGCAAATTTCGCCGATCGGCTTCATTAAAATTGATAATTTTGTCAATCAGCCACAGAAAAATTGAGACTTTTATCGATCATGCGAAGAAAAATTGCGAATTTTATCGATCATTCGAAGAAAAATCATGAATTTCGCCGATCGGCTTTGTAAAAATCGGTAATTTCGTCGATCAGCCGCAGGAAAGTCGCGAATTTCACCGAACAGCTTCGTAAAAATTGCAAATTTCGCCAATCGGCTTCGTAAAAATCGCGAATTCTGTCAATCAGCTTCATAAAAATCATGAATTTCGTCGCTGGGCTTTGTAAAAAATCATGTTTTTGTCGATCCGCCAGGTGTGATTCTGGATGAAATTTTTTTTTTCGGAAATTCGCATCGCATTTTCGGAAATCGGCGGGGGGGAGGGGGGTCGTGAGTCCCCCCTCCAGCGATCTTCGGACAAAATCGGCATTTTCCCGCTATCTTCAGACGAAATCAGCAATATTCTAGCAAAATCGGCGAGTTATTGCGATTTTTTGCCTAAATTGGCGGTTTTTCCGCGATCTTTTGACGAAATCAACGTTTTCCCATGTTTTTTTTAAAGTGAAATCGGCGTTTTTTCGACGATCTTTAGACAAAATTGCTTTTTTATGCGATTTTTTCTCAAAAACGGCGTTTTATTCCCGCGATCTTTTGATGAAATCGGCGTTTTTTTCCGCGATATTTTGATGAAATCGGCGAATTTTTTCAAATATTCTTTTGACAAAATATTTTAAAGCGATCTTCTATCAAAAACGTCGTTTTTTCCCGCGATGTTTTAAAGAAATCGGCGTTATATCTGCAATCTTTAGACTAAATCGGCGTTTTCCCGCCATCTTCAGAAGAAATCCGTGTTTTATCTGCGATATTTGGTGAAATTGCTGTTTTTTTCTGCAATCCGCACAGGAAATTCACGTTTTTCATCGATCTTTTGACAAAGTTCGTTTACAAAAACACTGACAAAATTGTCGTTCTTCCACGAAATATTGACAAAATATATGCTATTTCGGCGATCCTATCAGGAAATTTGCATTTCTACGCAATTGTTTTTTCCGCGCACAAAACCGTACAAGTTGGCAACTATGCGGAACTGATAACCCAATTTCAAATTTTCGGAAGAGCATGCCTTAAATTTTCGAAAATTTCGGACGAGAATCATCCCTGCGATCCGCCTTGTAAAAATTCCAAAATTTGTCGATCGGTTTCGTAAAAATTGTGATTTTTCTTGATCGGTTTCGAAAGAATCGCAAATTTTGTTGATCAGGCACAGAAAGATCGAATTTTCTCAATCAGTTTCATAAGAATTGCAAATTTTGTTGATCATTTTCATAAAAATCCCTAATTTGGTCGACATGCAAGGAAAACTGCAAATTTTGTTGATCAGGCATGAAAAATCAGGAATTCCAGTGATGAGACACAGAAAAATCTTACTGATCGGCTCCTTCCCTCTCCTTTGTTCATAAAGATCACATTTTTTTCTGGCACCAGCCACTTATCTTTGTTTTTCAGCACTTTTAATAAAACAAAATTTACTCTCCTGAATAAAGAGAAGGAATAATATTACATCTTGAGAATAATCCTTGTTATATCTGTTATATACACAAACGTAAAAACTGCTGATATAGCCTTACCAACTGAAGTGGATATTTTGACTGGTTAAGCGAAACCTAAAGGAGTATTTTCCCATTTCCCTCTGAAAACATAATTTTTATTCGATTATATTTATAGATCCCCTTCAAAATCGAATTATCTCAAAGTTATCGATGTGGCCCTCGACTGCCCAGACATATTTGTAAGTGGCCCTTCTCTTGAAAAGGTTGTGCACCCCTAAGGTAAAGGGGAAAAAAGTATCAACAGGACCTTATTTAGGCATATGCAACTTGACAGGGCAGCAAAAAATTGAGGGGTCAAAATAAAGACAGTAATAAAAAGCTATTGATTTTTATCTTACTTCCCTCATTATTAATTTTTTTCTATTGTAAATAAAAATTAGCTTGTAGGAGTTTCTGTAGGCTTTATGGATTTCTAGCATTTTATGGAATTGAACAAGTCATTATGGTTCAGTGATAGTGGGAAATTCAATGGTGTATTTGGAATTGCAGAGCATGATTATTTTTCAACTGATCGTATGCCACAGTTTGATGATCTTCAAAAAAGAGCTTTTTGTCACCAGCAACTTATGAAGATTCATCTTACAGGGAAATTTCTGAAAGAAATAATTGATAACTAAGCAAATTATTCTGAATATTTTCATTCATTTCGAACTTTGAGCTATAATAGCTTATTGTCTAATTGTTACAATATTAGACTAATTGTTAGTGTAACTGAAGATGACTCTCAGTTGAAATTTTTTAGTTGTTTTGCTTAAAAAATACAAGCTATATTTTTAAAAAAGTTTTCTGAAGTGGTTTTGAATATTTTAGAGCTTTGTGATGTGAAACTTGACATAGTCAATCATATGGCAATTCAGCTAACATATATAAAATATATTCAAGTTACAGAAAAGACTCAAGGACAGAAACCTTTTATTTTTTTGTCTTCAATGGCTAGCTCACTCACTTAACCTAGATGACTTAAGAACAGTACAATTCTTTACAAATTTTAAACGGACTTAAGGTCAAAAATAGCTTCTCCAACTGAGTTATCTGAGAAGCTTAATCTGTATGAAAGTATGTGAGAGGACTGGAAGAAGCTAGCTAAGAAAGATAAGTTTCCGAAGAGGAAAAGTAATTTTTCCATTAATCTCAAGTATGTTGATAATAAAAGGGCTAATTTTGCAGTAGATAGGAAACATGACTCAAAAGCTAGTACTCATAAAGCAAAAACACCGATGTTTAATAAAGTTACTGGTTACTCCTGTGGAAAAGAAGGTCTTAACCTCTTTGGTCCTGGATCCTCATTCGGGGACCTATGTTCTTTATCTTATAAAAACTAAAACATTTTTTTTTTTCATTTTTACACCATTTCTTAATAGTTGAGTGTTGTTTGCCTGCATTTGCCTGTTAAATGCCTGCATTTAAACTGAATCCCTCATAGTAAATGTTAATTTCATCTAAGTTTGCAAAATGCCTAAAAATGTTCAAAAGACAGTGTGACCAAGAAAGTGATAAATTTTCATAAGTATTTCACTTAAATCTTTTTTTTTTTTTTTGAGGAATTGTAGATTATTTACTTATTTAAGGCTCTTAAATTTGTGATGTTAATTTAGGTTAATGGTTATTAAATTGATGCTTTAAAGATTTTTTTTTTTTTTTTTTTTTTTTTTTTTGTCATTTTTGATGTCATTTTATTTGTAAAAAACAATGAATAAGTATTTGTATTATTAATTTAGCTCTGTAACTGAAGAGGTTAAGCTCCATTTTATATAAATAAATGTGATGCTCAAACTGCACAAAGAGCACAGATAAACTCTGCGTAATTTGATTTAAAAAAAAAAAAAAAAGATTGATCCTTAATATTGATTGTCAAAGTAACAATATCAGTATTTTCCTATGTAAGAAAAACTGGAAAGTTAGATGAATTGGAAATTGTGAAAATTAGATGTTAGGTAATGATATAGATGGAATCTGTGATTCCAGTGCTCAGATTTCAGTGATACATAAGATTTTGTTAAAAATATTCCTGGTGAGGTAGAAGGGAGAATTAAGATAGTCTCAGAATTTGGAGAGCATAAAGTTGCTCGTTTCAGAATAATACCAATGAGAATAGATGATAAAATTCACAGAGAGGTTCCCGTAACTTGTGCTATTTCCAAAAAACTGATGAATGATACATTAATGTAACCCACTGTGTCTGAAATGTTAAACTATAATGTAATAGAGTAGATCTTTATAATGCAATTCCATAAAATGTGATTCTCCATATAATGCACAACTTTTCAGATGTAAATAATGAATTTTGCAGTGATAAAGCACCATAATTCCCAGATTGAAAAAAATTGCTACTCTCTCGAAAATTAAATTTAATACATTAGTTCAATTTTATCTCCATAATTTAGAACTTTTTAATGAAAAAAATTACTATTACAATTTTTTTTTTTTTTTTGAAAATTGGGCCCAGACATATTTAGACCATTTTATAAAGTGTATTTAAGAAAATCTACATAGTACAAAAATTTATAATCCGGATAAAGAATGCAGTATAAAAATACTCAATATATTTTGATATGTTACAAAAATATTTGGCTATATTTATGAGGTAAATTCAATGATATGTGAAATATGATCCATATAATGCAAAATTCTATAAAACATACAACCTTGCATTTTTAAATTTGTGTTATATAGATCTTCTACTGTATATACTAGCGTATAGACTATCCCCAGTCTTGTGTGTGATGTTGCTTCAGGGAATGAAAATGATCCATGAATGGACAATTTTAGTGATTGAAAGCAGAACGTTAATTCTGAAGAAGATAACAATGTGGATCATGAAATAAATTATTTTAGTGAAAGAGAACAAACTGAAAACCAGTCATTGGCTAAGTAAATCTTTCAAGGTTGAAATTAGTGACATTCTAAATGTAGTTGAAATTAGTGGTGTACCGAGTAGTACTTTGGCCGAGTAGTCGAGTACCGAGTAGTTGTATAATAAGAAAATAAAACACTGATGTGAGCTTAGGTGTACATATATATAAATATACCTGTGTACACATATCTATACCTGTGTGTACATACAATATAATATACATATATAGTGTAAATAAATTAACTCATTAAAATTGAAATTTATTTGTGCACCTTTTAAAGACAATTTTTGTCTGTTCAAAACTAATAAAAAAGGAGAATTGAAACATGACAACTACAGTTATTAACTAATATAAAATTAAAACATTCTTTAACCCTCCAATTTATTCCAACCATTGAAATCTGTCTATCAAAAATAAAAATGTTTATTGGCTACTGTAACAATTCATTGAATAATGTAAAACATTTCATATTTATTTTGTAACTGTCTGTACCTTATTTTCGTTTGATTAAAAAAAATGTATTGGCTTTGCAGTTTATTTTCATTTTTCAAGTGTACAGATTATATTATGTTATTTTAAATTTATTATTTTTTAAATATCTCAGTAAAAAACTAACCTTTTTCAGTGAAAATTATAAATGTGTGAATTAAGATATCCTTAAAAAGCAAGCTCTAAAATTGATGAGTTTAGATGATTTAGAACTTGAAAATCCACCAAAGAAACAAAAAATACAATATGAGAATACTAATGCCGACAAACCAAAAGAGAAAATGCTAGCAAAAAGTTCATCTATTTTCTGGCAATGTTTTGAGGAAATTGCAAATGAACAAAAAGATTGTGGCACTAGTACTAGTTTAAAATACCGCATGAAGAATTGGTACAAAAAGAGATACAGGCTTTCTTAAATTATCTTCTTAACAGAAGATATGTAAAACTGACACTCCATTTGCATGGTGAGGGTAAAAAAAAAAAAAAAAAAAAAAAAAAAAACTTTTCCGATTATGTGCAACTTTGCAAAAAACTCTTATGTGTACCTTCAACAACTGTTTATTCTGAACGTATATTTTCTGAGGCCGTCCAAATTTATAGTAGTAAAAGAAATGCCCTGTCTACTGATAATGTAAAACATTTGGTGTTTTTGTACCATAATTTGAAATATAATAAGTTTAATTTTTTATTGCATTTATTGTATTTTCAGTTTCTTTATCCAAAATAAATCTTTTCTGTTTTCCTATATATAAAAAAGTATTTTTATTTGTATAAATGTGAAATTTTTTTTAGAGATTTTGCTCTTAACTTTTTCTATATTTTGCACACATACTGTTAAATAAAGAGTAAATAGTTTTATGAATTACTACATATATTATACATTGATATTCGAATAACTTTTTACAGATCAGTTATAAATTCAAATGCTTAAAAAATGAAATTCTTACAACTACTTAGTATTGGCCGAGTACTCGGCCAAAATTAGGCCGAATACAGAGTACTCGGCAAATTGGCCGAATACATAGTATTTACCGAATACTCGGTACGGCTCTAGTTGAAATGCTAGAATTGCCTGAACTTCAATATTTGGAAAGAGAAGAGGAAAAGAAAGTAAAACTTATGAGTTGAACTTAGCATTGACTAGAGGAAATGATGAGTTTAATATTGAAGAATAAAGAGAACTATTTACTTTATCACAGGACAGAAATTTTAGATGTTTGAATGAAGTCAGTAATGTAACTAATTTTCAAATCAATCTTGTATTTTATCAAACTCATATCAAAGTGTGCTGTAGAGATGATGATCATAACTCTTTTGTTTCTAACAATCTAGAAATTAAGGATAATTTAGAGATTGTGGATAAGGATCAGAAAGATGATATCTAAATCCTAAATGGTATCGATTTCTTTGAAATTTTTGAGGTTGCAATTAATGATGATACTGAAAATGCTATGACTAAAATGATGACAGAAAATGTGAAAAGCAAGCGAGACCCTCTCATGGTTCATTTGGTTAGGAGTGCAATTTGCTTTATCTATTTTTATATTTTACTTTACAATTAAACTTTATCTTAAACTTGATTGGTTATTTGAAAGATGTGAAGGAGGAATGACAGTTAAGTACAATATTAGAGAAAGCTTATCCAGGTAAGGAAATGTGAAGAGGAAACTAATGGAAACTGTATGATGTGAAAAAGATGAAAATTTGCTCAAAAGAGAAAACAGAGTTGCTGATGTTGTTGTCAAGAAGGGAGCTGATAGAAACAGGAGCCATGCTTCAGATGATAAAGAAATTGTAAAATGGCTGATAAGAAGATAGAAAAAAGAGTAGAATGGGCAACAGGGAGAAAAAAAAATGATAAAGAATTACAAAAAGAGAAAGACATTCTAACAATACCAAAACTTTATCCCAACACCCATACATTGATTAGCAGCTATTAAATATTACAAATATACAGTTATATTAAAATGATATTAATTAAGTATTTAGCAAAAATGTGTTGACTGTAATGGCTTTTATTTTGATTAAGAATATTTAGTTTTAAAAAAGTTGTAGTATTTCAAATTTAAATTGAAAAATCATGCATTATTTTTGAACCAACCTAATAATTTAAAGCGAAATAAAGGTTCGATGAAAAGAGAATCTTGAAAAGAGAAAAGGAAATCTTTGACGCCTGTTTCGAATTTTGAACTTTCTGCTGCCGGATTAAATGTAAAGGTATTTACATAATTATAAAATATATTAAGATACCTTAACATAGCGCTAGAGTCCTCTTGAAAGCTACAATTTACAGTAAATGGCTCATGGGAAATATCAGAGTTACTTGAAAAAGGAAATAGAATACCTAATAGAAAAAGATATAGGTCAGTAAAAATGTCAATTCATTAAAAATATTTGTGCCCATAAAAAATATGCAATCACCACACAACAAATATAACAATGCTAAGAAATTAGTCAAATCTAAACAAAGAATGATATTAAAATAATAGTATTTACTACAGATAGAACAAGTTGGAAATTGCACGTGAAGCGTAGCAAATGAGGTGTGTTCGTACGATAACAACATTTTAAAAATATTCTGATCTTGGTAATATAGTTGAACGTGCTTCAGATACAGGATAGTAGTTGAAATCTTTGTGTTTCTATAAATATGCAGGAAGAAATTTTTATTGCACCTCAGCAACATATATCTTATTCATAAAATGTGAAATAGTTGAATATAATTAAAACATGCCTCAAACAATGTTTCCCCGTATAGCATTATGTAGTGGAATACTTTTGTGTGGCCCTGTAATTTAATAATAAAAATTCTTTGCATCACAGATTGTACAGAATGCGTATTTTAGTATATACTTCAAAGTAAAGCAACATTAATTTCAAATGATTTTATGATTTATATATATATATATAAAAAAAAAAAAAAAAAAATTACAACATGATTTAATAATCTCCTTAGTGTTACAAGCAAATTCTATAATATTTGAAAGAGCTTGGGCACATCATATAGATTTAGAGATACAGTGGTGCAACAGGAAATATTTTTATAAGAGATCTTTAGCTGCAACTATGGATGTATTACTTCATTATTCTTGAAAGGGACAAAAAGCATTTTGTTGATTTTTAAAACATTCATGTACTGCACTTATACAAAAATGGCCTAGAAGGAACAGAAGAATGAAAAATGAAGAAAAGAGGGGAATTCAGCTTCATAAAAGAATTTATTTAAGGAAATTTATAATAATCTGACTAACATTTTAAAAAATAATATTATAAAAATTTAACCAACTTTTTTGTATATTAATCTAATGCAATATGTAATTTCAATTTGTAAAGTTATTTAAAAAAAAATCTTTTTGGGGCTACATCAGAACTGCAACAAGTAATACTTAACTAAATATAAGCAAATCAGGCATTTAAACTACTACTCAGTATAGTTTTCTTTGCAAAATAAAACTTTTTTGTCCTTATTGTAACTGTGTTCTTGAAGATAAGTAAGTCTACTGTGTGGAGAATAATTACATAGGTTTATTTATACTTTGTTATTCAAAAAAGAGAATAAAACTGTTGTTCAGTGCAGAAATGACATTAGTCAATGACTTGCATGGTTTTTGCAGACACTCTTGAATGACATTGATGCTTAATGGCTCAGAAATCTTAAATATGTTTATGAAGTCAACCATTTAGATGTAGAGTGGTCATAAATGGGTCATTCCATGTCAAATCAACCAAAAAAATTCAATATTCAACCTGACCTTTTCCGATTTCAGTGAAACTGCTAGGGATCATTCTCTATGATAATATAAATAAGAGCATATTTTTATTTTTTGTTTATCGTTTTAAATTTTTATACAATTGTTTAAATTTTGAAAAATCATCATTTTTTGACTTGCATAAATATTTTCAATTTTGAATTTCTCAAGTTTTATCAAACATAGAAAATTTTATGACCACTCATTTCAAAGAGGAGTTTATAAGGTTTAATTTGATATGCAAATCGACTATGTATAATCAAAATAAATAAAATTTAAAAAAATTTTAAATTTTAAATTTTAAATTTTTTTAGATAGTCATTTTTAAAAATTTTGAAAAAAATGTATGTTTGTTGTAATATTATAAGCTTTAAATTCTGAAATTTTTAGAGTGGGATCTCAATGGGATCAGAAGTTATGAAATAAAAGCTGAAAATTACCATACAAATCATAAATAAATAACAAAATTAATAGACAGAATTAAATTGCTATTTTAATGGTAATGTTTGTTTTTATTTAATAACTCCTGATCCCATTGAGATCCCACTCTAAAAATTTCAGAATTTAAAGCTTATAATATTACAGCAAACATATAATTTTTTCAAAAATTTTAAAAATAACTATCTAAAAAATTTTCAAATTTTAAATTAAAAAAAAATTTTTAATTTTATTTATTTTAACTATACATAGTCGACTTGCATATCAAATTAAACCTTATAAACTCCTCTTTGAAATGAGTGGTCATAAAATTTTCTATGTTTGATAGAACTTGAGAAATTCAAAATTGAAAATGTTTATGCAAGTCAAAGAATGATGATTTTTCAAAATTTAAATTATTAATTGTATAAAAATTTAAAGCGATAAACAAAAAATAAAAATATGCCCTAATATGTATTTTAAAATTATCTGATATTTTCCATAATATTCCCAGGTTAATGTTAAAATAATGAAATTTTCATAGATAATTTCCTTGACAACATTACTTTAATATATGCAATATTTTCTAAATAAATATATAAAAACTAGGAATGCACCGAATAGTGATTTTGGCCAAAACCGAATATTCGGCCGACAGCTAAACTGAATTATCGAATATTCGACTAGCCGAATAGTAATTGTTGGGCCGAATACCAAATATCTGGCCAGCCGAATAGTAACTATAATACCGAATATTCGGCTTTCCAAATACTTTTTATATATTTCAAAGTTTAAAGGTATTAAAATGTTACTTTTTAAAACAATTTTACATAATATTTAATAAGAGAAACTTATATTCTGATAAACAAGAGCTTTTTATAAGAACATTCAGTATTGAAAAAAAATCTGCCTTTTTAGGTGCGTTCGTAATTATGTAAATACGTAGCACCTATTGTTGTCACTCATACCATCCGTCTGTCTCTCCATCTGCATATAACAATGCAAAAACTATCCAACCGAATCGTTTGAAATTTAAAATATATAATTATTACATAATTTTGTCGAGTCATTTCAAATTTTATGAAAATCGGATGCACAGATCAGTTACAGGGACAATCAAAAGTATTCCTTTACATTACACTCAATGGGAAAAAAAGTTTCAAATGCATTTTAATTATTTCTACTGAAATTGTTACCGTTTGCTGAAAAATAAATTTTCAGCAAACAATTAAAATGCTTTTTGCATTTTAATTGTTTGTAATTTAAAACGTTTAATTATTACATAATTTTGTCGAGTCATTTCAAATTTTATGAAAATCGGATGCATAGATCAATTACAGGGACAATCAAAAGTACAGTCGACTCTTGATAATTCGAAATCGGATAATTCGAACCTTCACTTAATTCAAACTAACCATGAAGTCCCCAAACTTTCAATGGCAGAATAACGTTAAAAATTTTTCATTAATTTGAACTCCTTTTCTCTTGACTTCATTTAATTCGAACTAAAGAGAATTCCGATTTTTAATTTTTCTTTTCTTTTGTACAGATTTCAGACCATTTGAATGACTTTCTTACTTTAATTTTTGTGAAAATTGTTTCGAATTGAGTATACATATAATCCAATGCATTTGATATCCACTTTCTTAGTGCCCCGTCTGTCCATCAGTGACGCTTTAAATTTTTCTTCCATTGTGCTTGTTTCTAATATTTTAATTAGTTTATGTATTTATACTTTCTAATTAAATATTAAGTCATATTTTAATGATAACAAACGAAATAAATTTAAGAAACACTATAACATTAATTTCTTTGTAGTAGTACCATATTGAGAATGTTTTCATTTCATACTTTCCATAATTCGAACTTCGGATAATTCAAACATTTATTGTGGTCCCGACGAGTTCGAATTAACAAGAGTCGACTGTATTTCATTACATTACGATCAATGGGAAAAAATGTTTCAAATGCATTTTAATGGTGTTACACTCATTTGAACATAATATAATTGGCATGAATCTATGATGTATGTACTAAAATCTATATTCTGTACAATCTGGGGCGCAGAGAATATTTATTATTAAATTACAGGGCCACACAAATGTATTCCACTAAATAATGTTATACGGGGAAACATTGTTTGGGGTGTATTTTAATTATATTAACCTACTTCATATTTTATGAATAAGATATACGTTAATGAAGTATAATAAAAATTACTCCCTGCATATTTACAGGAACACAAAGATTTCGACCACTATACTGTATCCAAAGTACGCTCTACTATATCAGCAAGATCTGAATATTTTAAAACTTATAGTATGAACGCACCTCATTTGCTACGCTTCTCGTGCAATTTCCAACTTCTTTTATTAAAGAAGCATAATTATGAGACTTTTTCAATTAGTAAAATTTTAAATTTCATTTCTTCTACAACATTTTGAAACCAAAGAGAAATAATGAAAAAATAGTTGAAGAAAAACTGTAGTGTCTCATATTTGTTTTTTTTAAATAACTCAAGGCAGATTTTTTTCAATATAAAGTATAAATACTTTCAACTTAATTCTGAATAAAGGAATGTCTAGCTCATAGTTCTTTTCTTATGAATAGTGGCATTTCCATCCTTCCCATCATATCATATTTTACAGAAATCAAAGCATGTGAGTTGAAAATATAGTTATGGTATCTTATTTATTGTTAATGCAACAAACAAAAACACAAGTTTGACCTAGAGTGAGATGAAATACAATGCATTTATGATTCAATAAGTTGATTATGATTATGGTTTCATAAACAAAAAATTGTCTGCCTTGATAGCTATTACTAATCTCAAAAGTTTTCCTTTCTTGTTTAAGGACTTTTGGGAAAAGCAAGAAACAGTTTATTTACTAAATACAATTTAGGAACTTGCATCTGCACTCGCATCATTTATTCCTAAGGTGAATCCTAATAAATCATAATTTTAATCCTTTTCGTGGTTAATTGTCTTAAGTTAAACTTTACAAACAGCAAATGAATAAAGTAAAAACATTCAATATTATTTAAATATGATTTTATTTCTAATTATTTTAAATATATTAATAAATTGACAGTTAAAAGTAGAAATTATAAAAAGTTTTTAAATATGTGTTTTAAAAGGCTTTAAGTATTGGATTCGGCTGAATACTTTGATATTCGGCCAAACTGAATATTCGGTAACATGGCCGAATACCGAATAGATACCGGATATTCGGTACATCCCTAATAAAAACATTTACTAAGTTTACATATTTAAAAAATTTCACACCACAAGTTGGTTGGAAGGTGGTTTCAGGGCATGAAACTCATGATCAGTGAAAATATACCAAAGTTTTTTAGACTTGCTCTCCTCCAAACAGCCACAATATTCTTGTTTATGCAAGACTATTGCATATGACATGCTTTATGTAATAAAGGCTACCTAAACAATATAATTAACATCATTACATTGCAATTTGTGAAAATCATATACTTTTCAATCCCATACTTTTCATATAAATCATTTTCGATAATAATCTGAAGCTATCTTACCCTGCTGACTCCAAGCTTTTAGAAGTTTTCTTGGCTGAATAGGATCTAACACCTGCGGTAAGTCATCTTCCTGTACAAACAGTAAATCTGATAATGACTCTAGACCAGCATACTTTAAAGCATAAATGACATTATTAATCATCTCTTCCGATATTGAATTTAATATACGATGTATATTTGTTTTCAACAAGTCAGTAATACTTTCCATCTCCACTACAAAAAAGAGAAATTTTTTTTTTTAACAAGAAAATAAAAATACCAATTAAAGTACATTGAAGCTTTTATTATAAAATATAATGAAGGGTGGGTTGGCTTTTTATCTTAATCTACAGTTAATTGAAGGAGAAATTATCAATTATGAGGCTTATATTTATAGTATAAAAAATTGGAATGTAAATACAACAAATTTCAAATCTCACTTAACTAAGTTTCTGCTTTAATCAAGTCACAAGAAAACCACTATGACCAAAAAATCAGAGTTCTACAATTTTAGTACTTTTCTAACATTTTCACCTAACAATTCACTGACAATAACAATTTTTTTAATCCAAAGTTCAAGTATTTCAATCCAGTAATTTTGAAACTTCTTGTCTGGCAATACAAAAAACAAAAGTGTCATTACTGAAAAAGTCGGATTGATTGTATTGAATGATAAGTTGGAACTCTAGTATTATGCAGTGCATGTCTATGTTAAAAGAGGGATGGAAACAAGAGAACTAGCATTTTCTTTTCCCCATCATTGAAAAAGGTTGAATTTTTCCAAGAAACAGGGATTGGCAGGGAAATCAGCTTGTGCAAAATATTTTTCCTGGTTCTATATTTGAGATAAGAACAGTACCAGTACCTGTTGAAAAGGTAGTCATTATTTGTATTCTATTCGATATATATAAAGCATTATTTCGTCACATGTGCTTTCATATTCGTGCACAATGGAAAGTATTTTTTTTTAATTACAAAATTCAATTAACATCAATACGAAAGAGGAAAAACGGCAGAGGAAAATTCTTTCGACAGAAACAAAAATTGATGAATTGAAGCGGATTGATAAAAGCAATTTGTTAAAAATTGTATTAAATCTAGTGTTGAAAAAGTTACAATAAAAAAAATATCATTCAGATTTAAAAGTTTAACGTAAGAAACTGTAGAAATTCTAGGAATACAACAAAGCACTTAAGCTTAAAAAGATTTCTGAGTCTTTACTACTGGGGTTTCACACAATTGTGTATTAAGAGAAGTCACAAGCTCAACTGCAAAAATTATAATACATTATAACCTATTTTTATGTAAATATAAAGAAAAAAAAACCATCAGTGAATTATAACCTATAGTCATTTTTTCTATGTAGTAATAAAAAATTTAATTTTTATGTTTTTATATACTACAAATCATTATTTTAAATGTAATTTTCTTTTTTTACTGCAACTTTTATTGACTTAGAGAGAATGACATTTCTGAATGCATACATATTTTATACCCAGAGTAACAAATTCTTGCAGATATTTCAACGGCAGTAGTTCTAAAATACAGACTTTTTGCATCGGTTCACTCCAAGGGATAGTTTGTAAACAAAAAATTCAAAATCTGTGTTGGTGGATTACAAGGTGCAGATGACACAGGATTAAAAATGGTTTAAACAGATGATCTACAATTTCACCAAAATACATTAAAGAAATAATGAAAATATTAAATTTTTTAAACATTTATTATTTTCAATGAAAATTTTCTGATCTCTTTTACTAAACTTTCCCAAATTTTTGGATGATAAAATTCTAAATTATCCACAATTCTTTTTTAGACATTACAAAATTTTTTTATTCAATATGCATGAATATTTTAACGAATTTATATCATCTGTAACAACGAAGTTTAATTGCATTTCAAGTTAATAATTTTGAAAATTTTAAATTCAAGTAACAATTAATATTCGAAATGTTGAGTGATTATATTTGCAACCTAACATCTAATAAACAAACATCTAAAAAATTTCAGGTACCCCACAATTAATTAGTGCAATTAATTGATCTCGCAATAGTATTATCATTAACACTGTTCGAAAGGGGGGCGAAAGAGGTGGTCACCCCCCTGGCACGGAAATTTAGGGGATGCCAAATTTATACTATAAAAGTCATTTTTGGCCTGTCACAAGAAAAAGTTGGGAGTAGAAGTGCCAAATTCTAACTTTGCTCCGGGCACAATTTTCTCTTTACACGCCCCTGATTATCCCACAAACTGAAAGAAATGGAAAAAAACTGCAATGGACTCATATACAACTTTATAAAAAGCACAATATTTATGAATAAAGAATATGATAGTGCACTATATTGTTTATTGTTGTTTTATTATTAGAAAGTACATATTACAGCTTGACTTGAAACTTTTGACATAAAATTTATATGCTACATGAACTCCCATAGTATAAACATCTGAACTAATGTATTAAGTCACAATCAAGAAAGATTAAAAAATCAATTTGAAATTAAATTCTGCTTATTAACCATTGTCACTCTAAGAGTCACATTTCTTATCTGATATTTGCATAACAATTTAACACCTTATTTGGCAGATAAATGAGATCATTCATTCCATTCTTTGCTAAAATTGATTGAATGGCTGTTTGAAAAAGAAAAGAAAAAATAGTCACACTTAACAGGGCTGACACAGCTGACTATTTTTTAATTCTATTTTGGATCAATTTCTCAAGACAATCTTTGACAGAAAAATTTCACAATTTTTGAAAGAGAAACATACTTCAAAATTTATTCTTTTAAAATAGTGGTGAAAATAAAAAAATAGTCACCTGTATCAACCCTGCACTAACTAAAACCACATAAAATGAGAAAAACCTACATTTGAACTGACATCATATGATTTTCTATTTCTAATACTTGGGTTTAATTTATATCATTACAGTAAAGCATCATTCATACGATGTATACAATTATATGACGTTTTACTGTGGTCCCAATTTATTCTTAATTGTTTTATTGTAAAAAATACATCTCTTATACAATGTACAAAATCACACATTATATTAACCATTATACATCTGTTTTTGGATTTTGTACAGGTTTATTTTTACTTATTTTTCTTGTGTATTTTAAGAACAAGCAGAATTTGCCAACAATGAATGAACACCAATGCAGTTATGAGTGCATTAACAATACAGTTTTTTTTTTTTTCTTTTACTCTTCTTTCTTGTTATTGTTTGGAACACAGCTCATTTCAGACATGTCTTGGAAACACAAGTCCATTGTAGTAAAAGAAAAAAAAAAATGAAATTTTGAAAGAATTCAATAGTAAAAGTTGAGATAATAATAAATATCCTGAATTTCATTGGAACATTAAGAACATATTTTGTTTGCCAGAATACAAGGGAAAAAACTTTTCAGGCCCCTGACTCATTATGCAAATCATTAACTGCAACTCAATGTCATTCATAACGTCAAACAACAAACATTTTTTTTTCTGTAACACTAGATAAAAGGATCAAAAGAAATAAATAAAATTACATTTAAATAGCTTACTATATTTTTCCTTTTTTTTTTTTTTTGGTTGGTTATTTGTTTGAGTTGGTTTGTTTAACTAAGAAATTTATGTAAATCAACACATTAAACATTAAAATTAAGTGAAAACAAAATTAATTCTAGTTTTAGAAGTGAAAATCGATTATACGCTGTTTTTCAGTAGTCCTTTTGGTGTAGTATAAACGATGCTTCACTGTATATATTAAAGACACAGAATTGAAGTTTTACAAATACTGTTTAGTCATATTTTTTGGATTTACCTTGGTTTGTACTGGATCCAGAAGAATTTTTTGCTTGGCTCAAGAATTTATCTATTTCCCAACTCACATTTTGATTCTTCATTTTTTCATATTCACATTTCAGTTCTTCCATCATACCTGGTTTACGCCATGCCTTTATTAATTTTCGTCTAAGTATGGGCTTTAAGATAAACATTAAATGTTCTTCTTGTACAAATTGTAAATCTGATAAAGATTTAAAACCAGCATTTTGAATGGCGTTAATGACACTATTAACAATATGTTCTGGCAATGAACTCGGTAGTATGTTGTGCATGCTTATCCTCAGTCCATAATAAATTTCCATCTTGACCTACAAATTTTTAGATAGATTAGCAAAATAAAAGGTGATTTACAAAAAATATCAAAAATAAATTTCAAAAAACAATTTTTAATTAATTTTTCTAGCATTGCACAGATTACAGACAATAAATTAAACACAAAAATCAGAAAATTTGGTAAGTTTTCAGTGATCAGTAACCTCCATTTTTTTTTTAATTAAGAGCCATTAACTAGCCTACAACAATAAATACACATATACATATGTATATGTACAACCAGACTTGTATAAAACCAAAAACTTTTTGCGCGCATAATATTGGGTCGAAAACTTTCTGCAAATTAGTTTAATGTTGGGTTTGATTCGTATTTTTTGTTTTGCGATTCATGGTCTTAATTTGCGTTTTTTATGCAATTTATGAATGCAATTTGCTTTTTTTGAGCGAATTATGGACACAATTTGTGTTTTTTATGGATTCATTAATGTAAATCACGTTTTTTGAGCGATTCATGGATGTAATTCGCGTTTTTTACATGACTCAAGTACAAATTCGTGTTTTTTACGGGACTCATTCATGAAATTCGTGTTTTTTACAAGACTCATGCACAAAATTCACGTTTTTTACGCAGATGGATGGAATTTACGTTTTTAAGGCAGTCTTTGGATGAAATTAGCATTTTTTTACTCAGCCTTTGGACGAAGTTCACGTTTTTCACGCAATGTTGGTTTTTTTACAACATTCTTTTTTAAAATGCATGTTTTTTACACGATTCTTTGTTGAAATTTGCGATTTTTTCGAAGTCTTTTGACGACATCCGCGTTAACAGTAAATAATTCTTTCATAAAATTGAGGGAATATTTTTATTTTTTTTTGTGCAGAAAAAAGTTATAAAAATAAATTTTTTTTAAAAATTAAATAAAATTTCTTTCTTAAAATTTTCTGCAAAATTCATAAAATTTTCTGCGCACGGCGTGCGTTTATATTATACAGCTCTGTGTACAACCTCTCTCGATATATATGTATGATATCCACACATGCATATATACAGTTGAACTTGCTAAATACGAGCACAGATGTGAAACTTATATGTTAAGAATTGATCCACATTTAAACTTTATTGAGATTTTCACACATTTTACAAGCTATAAATGCAGTATCATGGCTAATATGAACAAAATATCTGATCAGTTCAATGTGATTTAGAATTAGTGTGGGGAAGAATTAAGAAAGTAATCATTTTCTCATTGAACACTCTCCTCATTCAGACTAAAAAAATATAAAACAGTAATACACATTTATGGGTCTACCCAAATGGAGTAATTTATCAATTTTCCCACACAGAATTTCAATTTTTGAAGGACCATTCCCCACTTCTCACTCTTTTATCCAAGAAATGCAACAGAATGTGATAATGTCTTGAAAGAAAGAAAGAAAGAAGGAAGAGAGAGATAAGGAGATCTATACTACAAATAAAAGAAAGTTTCACTCTCCATGTGTTTCTGCGATAGCTAGCAAAATCCATGACATATACCAAGCTGAAATTTTTTCTGAAGATAGTTCAAGGCTTCTCCTAATACACCTCAAAATTGTAAATTTTTAATAATTCGTTGAGTTATTAATATTTACCACACACTCTCATTAAAAACTCATCTCAGTCTTTAGAGAGGGGAAAAGATGCTGCTGCATGCATAAAAGCCACCTTATTTGCGCATCAGCAGAAAATGAAGAACGAAAGGATGCAATTTCAGAGTGAGAGAATTTTGTTATTATTTATTTACTTACTTTGGCATCACCACTTACGCTTAGTAAAGTAAAAAATGGAAAACATATTCTGAATAATTGTACTCTTATGTCTTAATTGGCACAATCAATTTTAAAAAAACAGTCGTTAACCCATTGAAAAAAAAAAAAAAAAATCATTTAAACCATTTTTTTTTCCTTATTGCAATATTCCTCCAGAGTGCAATTTTAGAGGTAGTACTAAACCAAAAATATGTTCTTGAAGCTGAAATCTTTTTCAAATCAATAGTAAAATCAGTTTAAAAAAAATATGAATTTAAGCCTCAAATACAATGGCAAACTCAGGTCGCTTTGTGCCTGATGGATGGATACAATATTTTTTCAATGCTAAAAATAACTAAATATCCATATTTTAATGCAATCATTTTAGAAGGTTTCAATAAACCAGATTTAAATTTTCGGCAAACATTTTGAACCATTACAAAATGTGTGAAAATTTCGACGAAATTGGTAAAAACCAGTCTTCTATCGGATTTTTATGCCTCAAGAAGGCAATTTTTAGAGGTACCGAGAAACCAAAAATATGTTCTTATGCAAATTTACTGTACCGTAATTTATGGAATAAACGGCGCGGCATTTACGAGTTTAAAAGTTGAAATTTTCAAACATGCGGTGTTTACAAAAATTTTGAGCAAATTATTCAGTGTTTCAAACAAAAAAATTCATTTTTTTTCCCTTCCTTTTTCCCCGTGTTCGAGATGTTACCGATCATAAATCAACAAATGCAATACATCATGAGTCACCCTTTTCCAAGAAATAAGGTGACTGGAGTAAGCAGGAAGAAAGGGACAATAGATGCTTGCTTTTATTGCACTTTATTGTAGAAACAAAATATTGGAAAGCCAGTTTTTCTGAATTTTACAATTGAAATGTCTCTTTTGTAGATACATTTTAGTTCAGTTACAAAAACTAGCGCCGTGCGAAAGGGGGTGATCACCCCGGGCGCAAAAATTTAGGGGGGAATTTATACTATCAACTTCATTTCTGGGCTCTGTCACTAGAAAAAGTTGTGCAAGGTTGCGCCAAATTGAAGCTTTGCCCCGGGCGCATTTTTCTATTCGCACACCCCTGACAAAAACTACAGTATTTTCCATACGATATTTTCAATCCCCTATTGGTGCAACTTTTTCAATTCTCATTCTTATGATGATTTGCATATATTTTTAATCTTTTTTATTATTTATCCAACAATAAGTGCGATATTTTGTAATTTCCGTTCTTATGACAACCGATAACACATATTTATTGGTACACTTTAAGGCATATTCCGTAAACGTTTTGGGGGAAAAAATGTTCCAAGAAAGCTTAAAAAAATTTCCAATAAAATAAAAAGTGAGAAATTATTTAAATTCTATTCTTTTTATATTTAAAAAGGACCCCGTGAATGTGTCATCAAAACGGCGATATTTGACTGTGGAAAAAAAAAATTAATGAGCTGCAAACAAACGAAAAAGAAAACAGAAAGAAACGATAAGCAATACGTGTTTTCTTTCTTATTATTTGAAAAAAAGAAAAAAAAATCTATCTTCTCTGATAATTTACCGATTTTGTTCAAATTTTCAGCACGTTGCAATAATAGTAAATTAGACTGTGTAATAAATTTTTATTAAAATATAATAAGTTATTCAAAAGTTACAGCACCCTACAAAAAGGTCCAGTACAAAATAACTCCAAAGAAAAACAAGTGGTCTGAGGTTTCTCGAAAGTCAACATTATCAGAATAAAGCTGAGTTCAGATTGCAATACTCTTTCCTTCAACTGAATTCCTGGAAAAAAGTGGTGAAGTCTTGTATAGGATCCATTTGCGGTTTCTTCATAATAAAACGGAAAGGAGCGAACACAGGGTTGGCAAGTTTCTGCCGGGGTGGTTAAAACCAGCGGTAAAAACCGGTTAAAACCGGCATGGCAGAAACTGGTTTCTGCCAGTAAGTGGCAAAAACTGGCAGAAACTAAGAAACAGTACTAAATAAGAACTTTACTCAGCAATGATTCATAATTCACACTTACATTTGATATGTAAAGCACTGAGCTAAAAATTAAAACATAAGATTATGAATGTTATTCAAAGTATCAAAACGTTTAAAAATGATCATATAAATACATACCTTGCTTATTTAAAAAATAGCTAACAGCTTCTATGATTGGATGATTAGTGCATCTGATTTAAGCAGCCAATATCATTTATTTTTCAGCCATTCCCACATTTTGCCAAGGCCAATCATATTGCTACTTTTGTTTTCAAGCAAGGTTTTGCAATTTGTTTTGTAAGTGATATATATATATATATAAAAAGGTCAGATTTATTCTTTTGAATACTGTATTTAAATGAAATCTTTTCAAAATCCAAAGAATTACTAGATCCACATATCACTATAACAATTCTATGAGAGAGTATTTTAATTACTTATTTATTATGTTAGATTCAGGGATGCCACTCAGAAAATAGCCAAAAAGAGGAAATTATGCGTAAAGTAAAATTTACGACATTTTTCACAACATTTATGCATGAATTTTGTTAACTATATTGTTTATAATAAATTAAAAAAGAATTGCAGCTCTGTTTTTTTTATTATTATTATTTATAAGAGTAAATAAAAATGATTTTTCTTTAGTTTACAGTATTTTACATGAATTAATTTAATCCAGAAACAAATTCAGTGAGGAATTTTATGTATCACATCATTTTAAATCAATTTAAGTAACCCAACAATAGATTCGATGATTATTCCAGGAGTAAACAGCAAAAATTTGCAAGTTTTTTTTTTTATTTTGTTTGTTTTTCCGCGATTTTTTTTTTCATTTGACGAAAATAGCTGTTTTATTTCATGATCGTTTGGCAGAAAATGCTGTTTTATTTCGCGATCGTTTGACGAAAATCGGCGTTTTACATCGCGATTGTTTGACGAAACTCGCCATTTTGTTTCGCGATCGTTTGACGAAAATCGTCGTTTTACAACGCGATCGTTTGACGAAAATCGCCGTTTTCCTTCACGATCGTTTGACGTAAATCGCCGTTTTACATCACGATCGTTTGAGGCAAATCGCCGTTTTACATCGCGATCGTTTGTCGAAAATTGCCGTTTTACATCGCGATCGTTTGACGAAAATCACCGTTTCGTTTCGAAATCGTTTGATGAAAATCACCGTTTCGTTTCGAGATCGTTTGATAAAAATTTCCGTTTTATATCGCGACCGTTTGATGAAAATAGTCGTTTTATTTTGCGATCTTTTGACAGAAATCACCGTTATATTTCGCGATCGTGTAACGAAAACCGCTGTTATATTTCACGATCTTTTAACGAAAATTGCTGCTATATTTCGCGATCACTTGTTGAAAAAAAGCTGTTGTATTTCGCGATCGTTTGATGAAAATAACCTTTTTATTTTGCGATCTTTTGACAAAAATCACCGCTATATTTCGCGATCGTTTAACGAAAATCGCTGTTATACTTCACGATCTTTTAACGAAAATTGCTGCTGTATTTCGCGATCATTTGACGAAAAAAAGCTGTTGTATTTCGCGATCGTTTGATGAAAATAACCATTTTATTTTGCGATCTTTTGACAAAAACCACCGTTATATTTCGCGATCTTTTAACGAAAATAGCTGTTATATTTCACGATCTTTTAATGAAAATCGCTACTATATTTCGCGATCACTGGGCGGAAAAAGCTGTTGTATTTCTCGATCGCTTGACGAAAATTGCTGTATAATTTCGCAATCGTTTGACGAAAATTCCCGTTTTATTTCGCGATCGTTCAACGAAAATCGCTATTTTTTTGCGATCGTTGGACGAAAATCGCTATTTTATTTCGTGATCGCTTAACGAAAATCGAGAATTCTTAAAAATTAAAAAAAGCGGAAATCCGCCTTTCGGCGGAAAAGTGGCATCCCTGTAGATTACAGAAAAATATTTTGAGTAAATTTTTTTTTTCTTTTCAATGCTTTATTTAAAATAAGCATTGCATATAGTTTTCTATTTTGGTTTTTAAACTGAGGTTTTAAAATAATTGTTTAAACATAAATTACATATGCATATGTAACAAAAAAAAAAAAAAAAAAAAATATCTGTTACATTACTCAGTTTTTCAAAAATCAATTTTTTTTTAAATTAAAACTATCCACAATATTTTATTTGTGTGCATATATTTATTCTGAATTATTTAAGTACTAATTATTTAAGGATGAACTATTTAATAAATTTAATACTACTAAAAAAAAAAAATCAGAGATTATGTCACAGAATGTCTTTATGCCAGTTTCTGCCGGTTATAACCGGTTATAACCACTTTCTGCCGGCAAAAACCCAACCCTGAGCGAACAAAAGAATCGGGAGATAAATCGCTATTTTTTTCGCGATCGTTGGACGAAAATCGCTATTTTATTTCGTGATCGCTTAACGAAAATCGAGAATTCTTAAAAATTAAAAAAAGCGGAAATCCGCCTTTCGGCGGAAAAGTGGCATCCCTGTAGATTACAGAAAAATATTTTGAGTAAATTTTTTTTTTCTTTTCAGTGCTTTATTTAAAATAAGCATTGCATATAGTTTTCTATTTTGGTTTTTAAACTGAGGTTTTAAAATAATTGTTTAAACATAAATTACATATGCATATGTAACAAAAAAACAAAAAAAAAAAAAAATATCTGTTACATTACTCAGTTTTTCAAAAATCAATTTTTTTTTTTATTAAAACTATCCACAATATTTTATTTGTGTGCATATATTTATTCTGAATTATTTAAGTACTAATTATTTAAGGATGAACTATTTAATAAATTTAATACTACTAAAAAAAAAAATCAGAGATTATGTCACAGAATGTCTTTATGCCAGTTTCTGCCGGTTAAAACCGGTTATAACCACTTTCTGCCGGCAAAACCCCAACCCTGAGCGAACAAAAGAATCGGGAGATAAACAATCCACTCGACGGAAAGATTTTACTTTTGCCGGACAACCGTCCCTTTCCTGCAAAATTCATTAAGATAAAAAACACTGCATCGCCACAACAAATGAATCAACACCGAACTCCAAGAAGTGGTCAAATGTGTTTGGGCCTTACGATCATCTGCTCTCCATAGATACGTTTAGTTATGCAAAAAGGAATTGTGCTTGGATTTTTTTTTTCTTTTTTATTATTGTTAAAAGAGAAAATATTTTTGGTGGCGGGCTTACAAACTGATATACATTTCAAAAAATGAAATTTGTTCAAAATGGGAGCAGTGTTTTCAAGATTTTACAGTATGTATTTAAAGTAAAAAAAATCAACATATCAAAAAAATTTCAGGAAAAAATTCCGGATCCGGAAGTTCCAGAAAATTGGTTCTGTAATGTAAATATTTTATTCCTAATTTTTTTTTTTTTGACAATTATTTATTTTAATAATTTAATTAGTCTAATAATTCAGTTTTTTGCCGTATTTATGCGATATTTTAGGTATGTTATCACTTCCTTAATAAGGCAAAATAATTTCTTTTGACTGTGGTGTTTACGACGGGTGCGGCGATTACGCCAATTTTTTTCAAAATGATGTCAATATTTGAGGGTGCGGCGATTACACCGGGTGCGGCGTGGCGTTTCTTCCATAAATTACTGTACTTAATATTTTACAATTCTCAGGAATTATGTTTAAAGATAATGGTACTTACGTATTAACGCCCCCGCAGCAGAAGTTGTGTTAATGTGCCAATAAAGAGCAATCTTGTTGTTTGCATGTGCACAAAATAAAAAGGCATCAAAAAATGAGCCAAAAAAAAGCACTAAAAATGGCATAAAAAATTAACGAGGAATCCAAAAGATAACTGTGTGTGTGTGCAAACAACATTTATCTGTACTGACGCATTAGTGCTACCTCTGCTGCAGTGGCATTAATACGTAAATGCCAAGATAATTTTTCAAAGTTTTCATTAGATTTAAAAAGGGAGGGACAAGGAAAGTTTGAATCTTATTTTCTTCAGGGCACTTTTATACAGTTGAGTCTAGAATTTTGCTGCCTTTTTAAATGCGGCCGTTCGATTAATTTCTTTTTCTAGTAGCAAGAGAGAAAAAAATCACAAAATACATTTACTTATCACAGGAAAAAAACATTTAATTGAGGGGGGAAATCTTGAAATTTGTCAATAAGTTGTGCAAAGATCTTCAATTGGTTGCGAAAGAATTGCAGTTCAAAAAATCATGGAAAAACAATTTTGCCACAAGATTGAAAAAAAGGGCAAATTTCATTAAAAGATAGCGAAAAAAAAGCACGTGCTCGAAGTGGAATAGTCTCTCCAAACTCTGTAGTAACCTTTCAAAAATTCACTGTGAATTTCATTTCTTTCTTTTTTTGCTTAGAATCATCTGTGTGATTTGGTCAGATTTTTCCCAAAATTAAGACAATCATTTCTGAAAATTAAAAAAAAAAGCCAGTCATATAAATTCAAAAATTCAGACATAAAATATATTGAAAATATTGACAAATGATTGAAAAAAAAAATTTTTTTTTAAATTGCCAATTTCATCATAGAATCATGGAAAACCCCCGAATTTTGTTAGAGGATCGTAAAAAGATGTGTATTTCATCCAGGGATCAAGTAAAATAAATGTGAATTTACACAAAGAATTACGAAAAGACAGAAATTTTGTTAAAATATCACAAAAAACAGCAAATTTGATCAAAAGATCGCGGAAAAACAGTGTTTTTTCTGTGGTCATTTGATGAAATTTGCATTTTTTCCGTGGAATTCCAATAAAATTTGCACTTTTTGTCTGCTGTATTTTGATAAAATTCACGTTTCTCCAGCGGCTCTTCGGAAAAAAAAAATATATATATATATATATATATATATATATATATATCATTTCTTTTTCAGTCATTTGACAAAATTCCCTTTTTGTCAGCAGTCATTTAACAAAATTCAAATTTTTTCTGCAGCCATTTCAGGGTTGCCACTCTAATCTTGGAAAAAAAATTCCCTGTATTGCAACGCATTTATTCTATGTTGAGTGTGCAAAAATATATGCATGTATGTATGCCAGTTAACCACCTTGCTATTTCCCATTACCCAACCAATTGAGCAAATATAATACATTATGTAATATGAGCAAATAAAAATAACTCTTTAAAGTTATTACACTTATTATTAAAATCCCACATTTTATGTTAATACTAATAAAAACAGTAGAACAATACTCAAGCATTCAGCTAAAAAATACTTTGAAATATTTATCACTCAACTGCAAAAAAAAGTTGTTGAAGAAAATATTGCAAAAGACAAAATTTTCTGCAATTTTTTTTTTTTTTTTTTTTTTTTTTTTTTTTGCGATTTTACAACAAAAATTGCTTTTTAAAAAAAAATCTACAATTTTTGTCAATTTTGTTAACGGCAATTTTTGGTAAAAATCTGCGTTTTTCATGCTTTTGACAAAAATCGTCATTTTTTTTTACAGAAATTGCTGTTTTTTTCGACAAAAATCGCTGTTTTTTAAATGAAAACCACGTTTTTTTCGCTATTCGATAAAGAAAATTGTCGTTTTTTGCGATTCGATGAAGAAAATTGACGTTTTTTTTCTCGACTTTATGACGAAAATTGCCGGTTTTTTCGCAGCTTTTTGATAAAAATCGTCATTTCTCTACAATCTTTTGACGAGAACAGCATTTTTTTGCGATATTGTGACGAAAACAGTATTTTTTCGTGATCTCTTGACGAAAACAGCATTTTCTGCAATATTTTGTCGAAAATCACGTATTTTTTGCAATCTTAGGATCCTTCGACGAAAATTGCATTTTTCTCGCGATTTTTTGGGGAAAATTGCATTTTTTTTTTTCGCGAAAATTCTATTTTTTTCACGTGGTCTTTTAATGATACAAAAAAATCGAAAAAGCTAAAATTGACAAAAAAGCGGAAAATCGCGGATCTGTGAAAGAATCTCATGTCTGTTTTGAACTGACGCGACGGGAGAAACAGATGAGAAAAAGAAAGGGAAAGAACACTACGCACAGTCGCAGATGGAAGGCATGAGAGGAGGTGCTCTGTGGATTCAACTATTCGCATGGCAAAGAAGGGGTGTAGGCAGACACAAGGAAGAGCCGCTTAAAGGGAATTTTCACGCCGCTTTTCTTGGATTTCTTCCGCGAATTTTATTAGAATTTTATTTTGAAAGCAGAAAAAAATTGTTTGGATATAACAGGGAAAAAATTCCCTGTGTTTTCCAGATGATTTTCCCTGTTTTGAGAGGGTATTTTGAAATTCCCTGTGTTTTCCCAGTGGCGTGGCAACCCTGCATTTGGTGAAATTCGCATTTAACAAGCAATACTCTGACAAAAAACTCTTCCTCTCATGTCCTTTTGATGGCTCCTTGACGAAATTTGAAGTTTTTCAATTCTTGTTTGCACTGCTCCTATGATTCTTTAATAAAATCCACATTTTTCTTTGGTATTTTAACAAAATTCACATTTTTGTCTGCTACATTTTGATAAAATTAATGTGTAATCTCTTATAGGATCCCCCAATGAAATCACATTCTAAAATAACTTACAAAGAGGCAGAATAAATAAATAAAGACACCCCAGCAGCAGAATTTTTTTCTGCAGTCTGCAACACAAGTAAAAACTTAAAGAACAGTCTGCAGACCAATACTTCGCATTACATTATATGCACTCAAACCTCCCAAGTTTTAGTGACAAACAAAAGAAAAGCATACTTTTAAAAAGTACCTTTGTTCTCAGAATTTTTAACACCATACATGGGGGGGGGGGAGGGAGAAGAAATGTCGTTTTTTTCGCGATCTCTTGAAGAAATATGGCATTTTTTTCATGGCCTTTTGAAAAAATTTGCTGTTTTTCTTAATTTTTTGAAGAAATCTACAGTTTTTTCATGATTTTTTAGCAAAATCTGCCGTTTTTTTCGTGATCTTTTGAAGAAATTTGCCATTTTCTCGTGTTTTTTTGAAAAAATGTTCTGTTTTTTCATGATTTTTTTTATATGAAATTTGCCGATTTTTTAAAGAAATTCATTGTTGTTTCATAATTTTTTTACGAAAACTGCCATTTTCTCACGATCCTTTAAAGAAATTTGTTGTTTTTTCATGACTTTTTAACAAAAACTGCCGTTTTTGTGATCTTTTAAAGAAATTTGCCATTTTTTTGATGAAATTTTCAGTTTTTCTGCAATTTATTGAGAAAATTTGCCTTTTTTTTCGTGATTTTTTGACGAAAACTGCCATATTTTCATGATCTTTTGAAGAACCTTTCCGTTTTTTTAAAAAAAATTTGCTGTTTTTTCGTGATATTTTGATGAAGTTTGTTGTTTTTTCGCAATTTTTAAACAAAATTCGCATGTTTTTTGCGATCTATGACGAATTGATTTCTTTTCGAAGATGTTTTGTCGAAATTCGTCATACATTTTATGTCTGAATTTTTGGACTTATGACCGAAAATTTTTAATTTTTGCTAAATTTTTAACAGTTGAAAAATAGTCTGCGACATGCGTCACAGTGCTGCACCGATTCTGCTCCAAGGAAAGACACCGCAAGCTAACATAAATGAAAACAAAATCTGAAAGTGAATTCAAGAAAGATAACTCTTTGGTGAAGATTCAAGTACAGTCGAGTCTCTCTATAACGAAACTCCATACATCGAATTTCTCTATATAAGGAATTTTTTGTAGGAACAGTCTCCTTTTCGCATGATTACATTAAAAACAGTCTCTATATAGTGAAATATCTATCTCCATATAACGAATTTTTTCATAAATTGGACTTAATTTATTTGATTTTAAAAAAGCTTCGAAATCATATGGAATCAATTTTCCATCACTTATTTTTGATTTATCGTTCAGTGCTGAGTTTTTTATATTACTTCCCTCCTTGTTCTTTAAATTCAACGAATTCTTCCCATCTCCCACACAAATTTCAACATCCTTCTCAAAATAGAATCAATTAGATTGTTACACATATAAGAGAGGAATCAATGAGAGGCATATAAGAGAGGCGTTCAAATGGAGGAAAATCTTAACTACAATTTTTCATTCCTTGCTAAAATTTGAGCATTTTTTTGAGAGTGTAACAATTTTAAAATCTAAACAACAAAAGATTACAGATTTGTTCGTCTGAAATTAATGCAAGTCTTCCTTATTTGATTTTCATTAAGCTTTCAAATAAATGGCTGTTCTCTTTTTTGAAACTGATTGAATAATTAAGAAATAAATTGTTAGGTTAATATTTACTTTTAAACATTTAAAATTCTTAATTAAAAAGATAAAAAGTAACATTTGTTCAAAATTTACACATTAAATATGATTTTTAACATCCTTTTCTATACATCGAATTTCTCTATATAACGAATTTTTTTCTGGAACGATGGATTTTGTTACATAGAGACTCGACTGTATTTTAATTTTAAACAGTCCACAATCCATGGATAATTATAAACAGGGTTGGGTTTCTTCCGGAAGAAACCTATTTCTTCCAGGATAGTGGAAGAAACTGGAAAAAACCAGAAGAAACTGGAAGAAATGGAAAAAACTGGAAGAAACTGAAGATACCACCGAAACCAAAACAAATGCTGAAAGTTAAAGTATATTAACTATGTAATAGAATTAAAGTATTAATTACATCAAATCTAAATTGGAAAATTTAATTATTATTAAAAATATTATTTTTGCAAAGATCAGTTATGTTTTTAATTACAAAACTTCAGGTTCAGCAAACATTTTCAGGTGATGGATTTTTACAGCTGTAGAGGTTGGGATTTTACATTATGGAATGGGTTTTTTTATTAATTGTTCCATTTATAAAAAAAAAAAGAAAAAGAAACTACCTACAAATTGTTTATTTTTCATATAAAAATATATTACTTTCATATAAATGTGTATTATTTTAAACTGTGCAACACAGTAAATAAATAAATTTGTAATTTTTTTATATTTTTCATCTAGCATGAATATTTCAATGCTGATTTTAAAAGATTAGTGTTCTAAAAACATCTATGGGTATGTCAAAATGCTTTAAAACTATCCTGAAGTGTAGGATTTGGAAAAAAAAATCTTCATTTTTTACTTTTATCCAATTTAAGTTGAGAAATTAATTGCAGCATTTTACTGCTAAAAAACTTTTTTGCTATACTATGTTGCATTATACTAAGAAAAATAAAGATTTTAATTACTTTTTTAAACACCGTCCGATTGATAGATCAACATAGGTTTTTAAGGTCAAAACCAAATTTAGATGACCTTCCTACTTTTCGCCGAAAATGATAACATTTAAAAAAAAATTTAAGTAATTAAGTTGTATGTTTTAAAGTAATTAATACATACATAAATATACATAATTTAAATTAATTATATGTATAGTATTTATTATTTATGAAAAACTGTTAATAATCCTAAAACTTTGTACGAATTTCATTTCATTAAAAAATAGTTTAGTTTTAGATATAGGGTCATTCCACGTGAAATCAACCAATTTAAGGAAAACTTGTTGCATCATAGTCACAGATTTTTTTTAAATTTTTATCATAGACAGACATAGTACTGAAACCCTCAAATCTGAAATTTAAAAGTAATTTTCACAATATTGGCCGAGATATGGCCATTTGAAAACTGGCCATTTTTACAAAATGGCGGCCATCTTGGAATTGTATCACTCTCTAAATATGGCCATAACTTGACAACTAATGGCTCAAAGTTTATATATCTGGTACCAATTTGAAGCTATTTGTACAAAGAATAAATATTTCACATCAAAACAATAATAAATTTTCATTTTTTTACTTTTTATTATGTGCAAAGTGAAAATTTCACCCCAAAAAAGGGCAGATTGTAATGGCTCATAAAAAAAATGAATCATCATGAATTTTTCTGAAACTTGGTAAAAACGTTGCTCCATCTGTGTGCTTTAAATAAAAAAAAAAATTGGAAAGGTAAAATTTGTTGTTTTAAAATAAATGGTTTTTTACAGATAAGGTGTCATTAACCAAATAATGATATTTTTAGAATCTGTGAGCATTCCTGATTCAAAAAATAATGGTTAAAATAAAATTTTCTAACATCTAAATTAATGTAAAAGTATAATCAAAACCTCATTTGTACTAATTTTGTAGAAATCTGCCTCCAGCCCCCCTCCCCCCCACCCAAAAAAAAAAAAAAAAAAAAAAAAAAAAAGACAATTCAAAAAATTTTACACTGAAAAAGATAAGATAATAATTAAGGAATATAATGTATAATTATAAAATACCTATAATTGCAATGCATACATATGGTGATTTACTTCACATATAGGGGCAAGTGGGGTAGAATGGGACAGTAGGTTTTTCTCTTTATGTATCATTCTAAATATTTCATCAATCACATATTAGATGAAGTAATGGTACCCCAATCTTCAGTTGAAAAAAGTAGCTAATTTACACAAGCTTGCAATTATATAAAGAAAAAGATTATTTCAAGAATCAAAACATGAATTCAAAATTTTAAATTTTGAATTCAAAACATGATGTAAAAATTTCATTATGTTTCTATAAGCTGATGTAATATTGCATCATGTTCTATATAAGCTGATGCAATTTAAAGAAAAGATTGCTACTGTACCTTCATCTGCTTCTTAATTGGCTATAATCAAAGTATGATGCTATCTTGCATCATAATCTATATGAGCTGATGCAATTTAAAGAAAAGATTGCTGCTTTACTTCATCTGCTTCTTAATTGGCTATAATTAAAGTATGATGTAATCTTGCATCATAATGTCCAAGAAACTTGAGTAATTCCTTTTAAATACCATATACCACTTCTAAAGTTTTCAATGAAGTGTATTTAGACATACAATAATTATTTTGTACTTATTATACAGTGGAGATGGAGTGTTTTGTATGTAAAAAACTCAATGTTTCTCTGAGTACTGATGTTATTTCTGTTCTTCAATTATCCCCACGGGATTTACATTTATTAAAAAAAAGGTTACATTATATAATCCCAGATGAAAAAAGTTTTTTGCATGCGAATATATGCAAGGTTCACAAGGATAAATTTCTAAAATTTTATAGTTTAAATCAGAGACAGTGTTGTGATCCATTTATAGACATCCAAATAGTAACAGAGCAAAATCACTGAAAACAATTTCTTTAGATATGTCTATGACAAATCCAGACATCCTCATTCCAGGAAAAAAATTATGTACTTCCTGCTATTCATCAATAAATAAGATGATTTCTATTGTTGACATGAAAAGCATCTCTGATCCAGAATTTAGTGAACCCACAGTAGTAATGGAACAATTAAACAAAAGCTGTGAAATGTTAGAGTTATCGCCAATAAAAATGAATAGGCGTAGCTCAAAGAGGAAACTTGGTTATTTGCAGACAAAAGTTACAAAAATTTTGAATGAAATGAAATAAAAAGTACTGTAAAAATAAATATTTAGTGTAAATAACTGCAAATTGATATTTCTTTATTGAATTATATAATATAAACACAATACTTTAATTTAGATGCTAGAAAATTTCATTTTAACCAATATTTCTTAAATTAAGAATACTTACAGATTTTAAAATAATCATTATTTGGGTCAATGACATCTTATATGTAGAAAACCATTTTTAAAACAACAAATTTTACCTCTCTAATTTTACAGTATAATGTTCCATATATAGAGAAACTGTTACATCTATGCATAATCAAATCATTATACAGAAAGCGTAAAAAGTATATGAACTAAATTTACTTTTCATTTTTGAAATAATATTTTTCTTTATATAATTGCAAGCTTATGTAAATCAGCTACTTTTTTCAACTGAAGATTGGGGTACCATTACTTCACCTAATGTGTGATTGATGAAATATTTAGAATGATACTTAAAGAGAAAAACCTACTGTCCCATTCCACCCCACTCGCCCCTATATGTGGAGTAAATTATCATATATATATGCACTGCATTTATAGGTATTTTATAATTATACATTATATTCCTTAATTATTTTCTTATCTTTTTCAGTGTAAAATTTTTTGAATTGTCTAATTTTTTTTTGGGGGGGGGGGGGGGGAGGGGGGCTGGGAGCAGATTTCTACAAAATTAGTACAAATGAGGTTTTGATTATACTTTTACATTAATTTAGATGTTAGAAAATTTTATTTTAACCATTATTTTTTGAATCAGGAATGCTTACAGATTCTAAAAATATCATTATTTGGTTAATGACACCTTATGTGTAAAAAACCATTTATTTTA